>OENT01003519.1:0-11993 GCA_900239685.1 Rotaria macrura | reverse complement strand
ATGTCGCCACTAATGAAAAAGGGATGTATATGCTGGTTAAGATTATTTCAGCAATGAAAGAGTTTTGAGAGGTCTCAATATGATATCCGTAATCAGCATACCTGAGTCTACAAGTACATATGGTTTTAGCACATCAGTATAAAAAAGTTCTGTTCACGATACCTGAAGGGGGCCCCAGGGTCAAAAATTGTACATTTTGTTTTTCGAGAAATAAGGTTGATAAAAAGGATCAGGATTGATTCCGTATTCTTTGACTGTCAAAGGCTCACGCTCATATGAGCGCTCATGAGTGGGAGCGCAGACAGCTCACGCTCACCGCGAGCGTGAGCGGTATTGGCGCTCTCGCTCATGTGAGCGTGAGCCGCAATCGCTCATGAGCAGCTCATATGAGCTGCGATGAGCGTGAGCTGTACAGCCCTAGTGAAAACTCAATGTACTCGCCTGATTTCGTAATAACAATATTCAACTCTGTACCAACATTAGATAGTTTTTGTGCATTTCTCGAAAATCGGAGTGGTGCGTGTCAGAGTGAAAATCATCATTCAAGTTTTCCATGAATAACTTTAACTAAAATATGTAGAACCAGTGCTTTTATTCGAGAAGAAGTCTGCTCTTCTAGGTTAAGATTGAAGACGACTACTATAAAGAAAAAACGTTTTCAATGTTTCATCATTTGGATCAAAGTATGGGGTTCGTGGTGAAAATAATTAATTAACAATGAGAACCGAATATTTTCTTCCGAACATTTAATCAGCTTTTTCTATCCAATAAAACAACTGGAAGAAGTAAGTGATAGAAATGAAATGCGACGCTCTTGATAATCGATACGTGACCATACAAAATATATAATAGTGTTAAGATAAGAATTTTTATGCGTTATTCTTGTTTTAACACTCAATACTACTAAGATTTGCACTACTCGAACGCTTTTAAGTGTTCCAATATTTTTGATGGTGATAACTGATAATTGTCGGCAAACCTTCAGTTCAAAAATGAGCTGAATAACTCACAAGGTCTCTCAAACATGTCAACACTAAATTATGTTTTTTTATAACTCGACTATTGACTAAAATGTATCAGTTAGTTGCCTTTTGACTAAAGTTGATATCAACTAAGGTTTCTTTTTTCTAATACACTTTTATTGAATAACACAAGTCCTTAAATTTCCTCGTTTCATAAAAGCATTGCTTCGAGCGTTTTTTATTACAAAAACCTTCACCGGCTAGCATTTAATTATTTATCGATGAGCATCTCCAAAAACAATCTCGATGAGGTGAATGTTCTTGGATTTTCAATTCTTTGGCAGTAATAGATATCGAAAAGAATAGTAAAAAATCGACTTCACTAGGATCGTTTTTGTTTCTCAACTAATGATTTTCAGGCGGAAAGAGCACATTTCTTGTTCGAACTTCGAAGTAAGAATAAAAGAAAGAAACCTTGATACCTGTCACCTATCATATAAGGAATGTCAGTTGATCAGCATCAATCCATGATCAAGTTATAAGAAAAATTATTTGGAAATGACTACTTTTACGCACTCTATGAATAATTCTTGAATACCGAATAAAAATTGAAGACAGTTGTTTGCTAACAATCGTTGTTTTAAGGATAAAATGCCTCTTTGAGACTATCTAATATTTACTATTTTTTCTCTTAAACAAGAGCCTATTTCTAATCTCTGGGTTTTTCCATCTATCCTTTTTGTCATTGAAAGTATTCCTTTTTTCTGAAAAATCACTGGGTTAGTTCCTTTCTCGCAAACCGTATGCTGATGAATCCTTAGATTCATCTACAATGTACGAATGCATATTAATGAAGCAATAAGTATTCTGCAATTAGAAATTGCCATTTCTATATCTTCGTTTTTCATCAATGAGATGTGCAAATGGCATGTTGGATAGTTGTTAGTTATACAACTGCGAGATTAATATATTAAACATGATTTACCATATGTTTTTAGGAACAAAATAACTATTGAATTCTTAAATGTTTGTCAATATACAAAGTTCTTCGCAATTGCTTGAATTACTCGTTAGCAGTGTAATCAGGACGCAGTTCATCTATTCTAATAAGGTATCAGTGATAGACAGTCACAGCTATGATCTCTTTAGTTGTTTGTCGATCGGTAACAACGTAGCGAAGCATCAATGATTCGACAAATTTCTTTTTCCTGAAAAGACGAGTATTAAGATCTAAAGTACTGAAAATGCTTTATGGTAGCCGTCAATATAAGTTTTTCTTTCACTTAATCAGTGCAAATTATCGAAATTGCAAGAAAATACTTAATGATAAACATAACTATTTAAACTGACGCCAAGTATTGCTTCTATGTGTTAAGTGTTCGAGTGATGAGATTTTCTTTTGCTTCTCTTTCTTTTCACTACTGGAAACTGTTACTACTGATGTCGAACTTCCTCCATCAGAGATGTTGAATACAGAATGATCACTGAAATATGGCTATTGCAATTTTTAACGAGGGATTTTGATATGTGCATGGTCATCATAGATGCAAGTGGTGATCGCTTCAAGTTAGTAGGTATACAACATTTGTACAGAGGAAGCCCACGTCACTTCTAATGGCATACAAAATAACTAATTCTTCACTTCACTCTGAAAAGATGTTCTTACAAAAGCGACATTTATCTTATTGTATTCTGCTTATTCTTGAAGAAACAACATGAATGCTACTTTGTTTGTACTTAATCGTGCACTGATTCTCAGCAGAGGTGTTCACAGGACATCATAAAGGACTATGTATAGCGGTGTTAAAAGTCATCATGGGAACACCTCTGATTCTAAATTAGATCTAGTAAATATTAAAGTTATGGATCACCTGAACAGCTGTATTATGAATGAGATGGAAAGCATAGAAAAACAAAACACCAGCAAATGTAGAAGGAAAGAGAAGATAGTTTTTTTCATGTCTGAGTCAATATTCTTTCCTGTCCTATTTTCAGAGTAAAAGTTAGTGCTCTTTATTATTTCAAGTCTATGAACAAACTTTTGTAAAACCGTGGGTCTAAATGGTATTGAGTCATTGACAGTTGAGTCTACAACAAATCGTAGTTTATCATAGTACTTGTAAGAGTTGTTGCTTAGTATCCACATCCGGGAAACAACATGTATGTCGGGAATGAAGTGAAATGAATCTATGCCGTTTAGTTATGGGTTGGTTAGTAAGTATAGTATTTTGTCACAATTCATTTAGAACCTCAGCTCTTTAATAATACCGGCTGTGAATATTTAACGATGATTGCTCATGGCTATTTCTGAGTATTTTTCTTAGGCTTCAGATTCGAATACAAAATTTAAAAAGCGATAATGATGGCTACAATACCATAACAGATCCAGACAAAGTACGAGAACAAACTGCGATCATTTTCTAGGATTATCTTGAAATCTCTGATATTCGTGCAATGCAAAAGCGATTAGGTTGCAACTTTCTGAAATCAAAACAATAGAGAATCGTGAAAAACTTCTTTTGTTCGGCTCTTTAAAATTTCTACAGACGGCAGAACTTGTTATTTCTTTCGGTAGCACTCCTTTATTATGAAAGTTTCAACAAGTAATAAATAATGTATAATGCTTCAATTAATTTTCTAGTAGTTTTGTTTAGAATTTTAATAGCCCTCATTTAGTAATCTTTCGCTAGAGGCAAGATGCATAGACATGTTCATCGGAATATAAAATATTTCAACCAATTTTTTCGTCTGTAGTTGTTGCAAAAGATTGGCGACGTATTTTATAATCTCATATTTCTCAATCCAAAAATGAATCAAAGTTTTCATATACGGAACCTTAGAATCTTTCTGCCAAAAGGGTAATAAGTGTCAACCTTGTGAAATATTATTCTATTTAATTTTCATCAATGACAAATGGCAGTGCTTAATAGAAATAAGAGAAAACTAGCGAAAAACTACTTATGACGCAGAGAATATAATGAGATATGTTTCTATCGTATGGACAGACAACAGGATTATGTAATAAACGCTATTCATTGAAACCTAACAGAGCTGATCCATTCGACCTTAATTCTGATCACCATTGTAAGTATATTAAATCTAAACGACGACCCACGAGAAAAGATTAAGGGAAAAACCGCAGTCAACCGTAGTTATTTTCACATAACCGCGGTTTTTCCTCGAATATTGCAGTCTCACTGAAAACATGCGCCTAACCGCGTTTTTTCTCGCTGCGTTTTGAATTAATCGTAGTTTCCTAAACGAAGACCGTGGTATTCAAATACGTGGTTTGACGAGGTTACCATAAACCGCAGTGAACAACATTGTAAACGCAATATTATGAAACGAGGTTATGCGCGGTTTTGAGAGCCGCAGTAAATACCATTATAGCCGTGACATTCGGAAACGCGGTTAGACGCTGTTTTGAGAACCACAGTGAATACTATTGTAAACGCGATACTGGGAAACGCGGTTAGTCTGGATTTTCCGACACGGAGGTTATCGCAATTTTAACGTTGGCGTCCAACCTTGCAGTTTCAGATTGCATGAAATGTTGTTAATATCGTTTCAACTATAGTCACGAATCAGTCCCTCTTATGTGAAATGTATTTTGCGAAAATAAAGATTTTTTTAAATAAAATTTGGCTGCGAAATGAAATGTAGAATTGAGAAAAAAGACTCCGTATTGAGGTTCTGGGCCAGGAGAATATATCGTTTAGTTGTATTAATTATTTTTATTTTCGTAAAGTGGATCTCATTCGAGAAGGAATCAGTGCATTAGGCTAGCAGTCAAGCCAGCAACAGCGGATTTTTTTGATTCTTCATTAATTTTAAAATAAAAAAATCAAACAAAAAATCACTAATTCGATCATTGTGATAAAGTTTTGTATCCTTGTTGTTCAGAATATGAATCTATGTTGAAACAGCTTAAACAAGATGCTTTTTTATTTCAGTGATGCGTTTTTTTCCTGATTTTTGTGATTTTTGTGGAATTCACATATAATTTGGAAGAAAATTGTGAGCGAAAGTTTTAAGGTGAAGCTTTTGTGACTCCCCAACCATTCCGGCCCCTCCGTTACAGACATCTAGCATTACAGAGCCCCCTCCCCTGTAACCACCCTTCCCCTTTTGCACACCCCTCCCCCTATTACAGACCCCCTCCCTTCATTACGGCGCCCACCCCTACAGACGCTCGAAGCGCTCAGAATATTTTACGAAAGGATTATGAAAGTTCTAAATTTCTTTCCCAACGGGACTGTGCTAACAAAATTTTTAAATTTTTTGTTGATTTTTCCGATTTTATTGATTAAAATCTATTGATTAAAAATTAAAAAACTCAGAAAATCACAGAGATAAGAAATCAGCTGTTTCCCATTGATCGATCATTTTATAAGGCAGACTTTTTGATAGATTTGTGTGCGCAAGTATGATTGCTTAGTTTTTATAGTTATATACGAATTTGGAGAAGAAGTGGCATATGAGAAAAGTTAGTGTTTGAATCCAGCCTTGACTAAAAGAACTTAAAAATATATAATTAGATTACTTAATGAACGAGTAAGTGAAAAAAGAGCAATAATAACAGTTTCTATTAGAAAATTTCGAATAGAAATTACCTATATCAAGAAGTTAATAAGCAATGCCATAAAAGTGTAAATAACTACGGTTAATTTTTTTCAGAGTTTGAGTACATCTTAAAAAACTGCTGTATATCGTGGTGTCAAGAAATCCCGGTATTTAACAGTTTCTGAAAAACGTGGGAGTCAGCCCGTTAATACGATTTTTTAAAACCACGTTCTACCGCGTCTTGAGAAAAAAAGCGATTTTTACTGTTTTTTGGAGAGACTATTGAGCGGTCTGACTCCCCTGATTTCGAAATATCGTTCCAAACAGTGGTTTTTTAAAACGCATTTAACTACTTTTTTGCAGCGAAATTTTTCCGTGGGTAGTCGCAACCTAAACGAATCATCTTCGGATTGTCTCAGTCATGTTGTCTGGCTCATAAGGTTTTCTTTACAGTTCAAATAATGAATTGTTTCTACCTTCTTGACAATTTCGATAGTAAGAATCTGAATTCTCTGTTGATTCTCATCAAGACCTACACTCATCCATCAAGAAGTTCAATGTGTTTGTTGATCATGATTTATTTTATTTTATTCAAAAAATTTAATAAATATTTTGAAGGAGTGCAAGAAAATCGTTATATCGCATATCAGCCTTGCCATCAGGTATGGCTCGTTCAACAATGTCTTCGAAAGTAGACATAGGTACTTGGTATTCCTGTAATGTACTGGTTAAACCCAAATCAGAAATAAGTTGCTTGATTGCTTCAGCTACTTGCAGCGCTTGTTCACGCCAATCACTGATCTGTTGTTGCGGACTGATTTCCTTAATGAAAGGTAAAAGAGAAGCAAGCTGTTTCACTTCGTTGTCCGGCAAGAATTTCGCTTGAATGGTCACAGTTCCGGCAAGAGTTAAACAGGAGCAAATACCATGAGGAATTCCGAAGCTGAAGAAATATTAAATGACTTTAATATGAAGTAGAATACATTTTAAAATGGACGCCATCAACCCCTTGACTATCACGCAAAACACTATTAAACCTGTAAGAATCGGAATGCTTATCAAAATAGGGGATCAAAATAAAAAAATCGAATGTAAATTGACAGAACAAAGCGACAACTTGGGTTGATTCACAGATAGACGTAGATTTTCGTGCTTCAATTGTTCATGAGCGGCTTAAGTCCACATGAATATTTTCTCGACTTGACACTGTGGGATACAGCCTTCTATATTACACTAGACGATTCAAATACGTCCAATACCTACCAATTTGAAAATGATGAACGATACATGTAGACATAATTCGCTCACTATCGGGTGGAGCACAAAGTCTGCGTCTGCCTATGAATCGGCGCAAGTTTCCACATTATTCTGCCAAGTTACATTCACTTTTTCGATTTCGATCGTCTCTTTCTGATAATCATTCTAACCTTTATTGTTTTAGATGACTGTACAGTCGTTCTTGAAAATTCTTTTGAAATTCCTCTACTCTTCCAAGTTCCTGTGGACAGATCGACATTTTTTCCATTATTCCCATGAAGTGTGCGGCCCGTTGGATCTATGAGAATGTCATAATAGTTGCCGTAGGAATCCTTGGTCTACAAACACATCATTATTTCAAAGAGGAACAAGAGTTGCATGACATATTAAACGCAATGGATAGTATCGGACAAATAAGACTAGATAGTTACATGCTACGTAATGTCTAAATAGTTAATTTTGTTCAGATTGTGTTGTTCTATCTCCTAACAGAGCGCATTTTAGTTTCGATTGACAAGATTTACAGCATTTGAAATAAAGGTTCTGTAGTCGATTCAGAACACTTGTTAAGTTGGTTTTCAGCGGATAGAAATACCAATTAGATGGCATGTGAATGAATGAATCGAGCAATCACACTAAGATGAGGAATTTTGTCTTTAACTTCCGTTGCCCATTGCTACTTTACGACGCTCAGTCGGCTAACTTTTCTGTCTCAAGTAATAATAATATCATCACGCTTTCATCTCTGTGGATTGTTGACTCATATGTATCAGAAAAATCCTGTTGAACTTTCACAATATGTGCTATTTGTAACTGAGACATTTCATATTTGAGATCATAAGTATCCATTCATGAACATGGCTGAGAAGAATGCTCATTCAGGCCTCAAACTGTTTCCGGAAAGAGAAGAAAATTTTGTATCAATAGACAGGGATGTTCAAACTGGAACAAAACCAAGCACCGAAAATAAACAAGAAGTTATCCTACGATAGTCAAGACGCCAGAAATCGAAGCATTGGTGAAAAATGCGAAGAGTTTGCTGTTTCTAACCCCAAGTGATAGTAATTAGAAGCGACTAGACGGCATCGCAGAGGTTTGGTTTTTTATATTTTGTCTTTTCACCGCTTTCATTCGAAAAACAGAGAGAATTTATCTACCTAAAGTGTCAATTTAAGTTGTATAGAAAGTTGATCTCTCGAATGTTGTGCTTTGACTCCGAAAGAAATCGGCCTCGCTATATAAGAGATTGAACAGGACGAAGTTTCGAAGTGTTTCAGCTTAGCCAGGTTACTCAAGGCAAAAATGTAATATTCATTTTGATAGAGCCGTTGTAAAAATCAATAGATATGTAATCTTTTAAACAAAGGTTCCGAGAAATCGCAAAACGGACAATCGAGTACAATAGTTGTGATCATTCTTTAGTTCGTAAGAGCATTACTTTCACTCTAATAGGCTGATACTCGGTTCTTGTGTAGTACTATCATAACATTTAAATGAGACACTATCGAAGAATCCTTGGCATATAACACTTGGAAAACGAAGATTACGAGTGCCGTTTGCATAAATGATTTAAGTTACTCACTGCAAGAAACATTCCTCCTCTTTGTATCTCTCTCTTTCTCTCCACTTACGGTGATCCCAATTGATAGCCAAGTGAATGCGAAGGTCCCATGGGGGTTATGCGTTCATCTGGCCAAAGACTGAGCCAGGCACCAATAAGTGCTCGTTGTCGAGCTTCAATATCTTTATCGTTTTTGTGGCATGCTCGCAGCGATTCAAACAATGTTCCTGCCGCTTCACGAGCTAACACTCTAACTGGAAGAGGAGCACTGGACCGATATTGTTGTTCGACGCAATGATCCAGAGCACGAATGCCAGCTAGTTATCAAAATATGACTATGCTACTACGGAATGGGCAATAACTTACTTGAAAGCCATAAACGATTTGGTGTATCAAGCGACAAAGTGGCATCTAGTATGACAGCAGATGAACCGATATCGTTGCTCTTCTTGCCTGTCTTTTTTCCATTTTCATCTGAAAGTATGAAAAAGACATTTGCACTGGATCTTTAAAGCTCAGAAGAAAAATTTTCTGTTCTATCTTTCACTGATTTTAAATAAGCTAAGTAGGATACAGACGAATTCATTCGAAAGTGTGTCTTTGACATGCTGATTACTGACGACTTGGAGTACGAGCCGTAATTTTCAAGATCTCAGTGCCTCATTCAATCCTTATAGTTCATATTCTATACCCAGGCAAGATATTCGACAAACATTATGAACCACGAGTGACTCAAAATCCAAAATTTTGATGTGGATCTTCGATTTTCTACGAAATTTTTTAACAAAATTGCACAAAAACTCGATAGTAGTTTTCAATATTCCTATTTGAGATAAGGGTATCAAATGGAAATGATTTACCAGTATAGCCAGAGATTATGGTGTACTCAGCAGCTGAGAGAGTCGTCGGAATGCTGACCAACTTGAGCAATCGACCAGTTTCTTCTTTGTACAGATAAATAATCAACTTGGCCGCATCAATCGGTGACCCACCACCAATGGCAATGATTCCATCACTATCGCTTTTTTTCAGCTCAATCATAGCGGCTTGAATATCCTCAATAGGCGAATGCTGTTTAATATTTGAAAAAACAATTGCCGATTCACACCCAGTAGCGTTTTTCACTCGATCAACAACATCAGTCTTTCTTACAAGTGATGTCCCAGTTACGATGAATGGTTTCAATATGGAGAGTTCACTTAGCATATTGGCCAGTTTGTTCAGAGAACCAATACCGTATTCGACTCGTTCTGTGATGAAACAAAACCTTCAAGTACAAATACGGCATGACATTTCTATTTACTTAAAATGGTGGGCACATAGACGCATGAATTGGCATATTGGTTTGATGTTGGTATTACAGTCGAAGACATCTAAAACAACGTATGGCGTGCAATGTGCAGTAATAGAATGGAGAAAATGTCAATCATCATACTTTTTTTATACCATAGTGATGGTAAGTGTGTGCTTGATTTTGATAGCGGAGTAACTGATATGCGAAATGTCGAGAAGAAAGCAAAAAAGGTAGATGCATATAATTGATAAAAAACAAGGTCGATGCACCTCTTCAAACAAAATAAGAAACTTTTTTCATGTTCGAGCTCTAAAATATTCTGACTCACATTGAGGTTATGTCGGAAAACCCGATACAATCAACCTGAAACAAATCGAATTTGTGGTGTCTCGACTCTAACTTTTCAGCAATAGAATATTCGACGATCAACTCATTTTATATACGATGCAAGTTGATCGAACGGGACAGTATTGTAGATATAAAATGCACACAACAAAGAAAACTCACATTGAACAAAAGAGACTTCGAAGATTCACTATTGTACCAATGCTAAGCAAGACAATCTAAAACTATTTAACTGAATGACTGGACACCGCTGTGCTACTGTATGGATGGGGAGAAGACTCGTATTCTTATCCACTCACACCTCCTCAAATAGTTCCTGAAATAGGCGTCAGGAAGATGCAGCAGAGAATCTTCGGTTTCAAACTTACATTCACCACTTTTAAAGTGAGTTTCAAACGATCTGTTATGCTTACAATAAACGACAATTATGAACGCTCACTTGAGAAGCATATAAGTATATAAGAGTCAGAGCCCCGGTCTCACTACACCGTAACCAGCAATGAAAACAAACTGTTTTGTATTGAGTGCGGGAAGTTGGTGTCGAATATGGGTTAGTGTCAGTGAGAGACTTTCTGAGAGTCACACATATCATGTCTGTCAAATCCTAAAACCGTAGGGTCATGAAACAAGAGTCTCATAACTCAAAAGCAAACGTTCTATGGTTTGAAGGCACCAATTCGAACGTTAGAAGCGTGTCGTCTCATTTGCGAACATAAAATTGTAATTTTTATTTGATTTATTTCAATTTAAACGAGTTTTCTCAAATTAAATTTATTTAAAAAGAATGAAACATTAAATTTTTCCTGTTTTAAATTTAACTGAATTTGACAAATTTAATTGTTTTGACATGAATAAGTTAAAAATAACTATCATGAATTTCAAATTTCGATCGATGCAATTCAAAAAGTTACTTGTTTAATTTTGCTTTTAAATGAACTTTGATCTATAGAGTTCGTCAAATATGGTAACTCATTTTTTCTTTGAAATGAAGTGCAATTTGTAGAGTTCGCTGAATGATGAGTTTCAGTGTTTGTTAGAAATGAACTGCAATTTATAGAGTTCGCTAGATCTAGTTTTTCATTATGTTTTTATCTTAATTAAATGGAACTTTTCGAGTCCGGTCGACATCATTGTTACTTCAGATATGGCAAGCGATTATTTTTCTATTTTATACACTTCTTTCTAATTTTTCCAATGATTTGTTTTTTTGTCGATCCTTGATCGAAAATTTTCAGTATTATTTTATTCATGAATTAAATCTCAGTCTTTTTTACTTGATATTTCACTATTACTATATAATTTTCTGTTACAAAAGTAACCTAACATATTATGAATATTTGAATAGGTTATTAGTTATACTAGACCAATAATTTTCTGCATCAGCTTATTGATATATGCGTCATGATCTTCTGAATTATTCCTATGAATGAAACTCATCTCTATCTAATGAAAGCTTTGTTCCGTTAAAAACTGATGTCTACCATAAACGATAATAACCCTTTTAATTTGAACTTTCAATCAAGTAAAAATAGCTTGAGTCCTATACAAATCGCAGTAGCTCTGTTGAATCTAATGTTTTCCAAATCGAAAAGCTGCGCCCTCTACAACTTGCAGGGATTGCATTTAATCTATAGCTTGTCATATGCTAAAAGCTTACGTCCTCTATAAATCGCAGAACTCTTATTCAATCTAAAGCACATCATATTCAAATACTTACGGCCTCTATAAATCGCATTACTATATATTGACATGAGAAATCATATCTAATTAAAATATCTTTAAAATACCGCTTTTTTGAATCATTCCATTCATCACCTTTTTCAAATAATAATTTCACAAACTTTATCGTTTACTGGACTTGAAAACTTTCTTTTACACAAATCATCGAAAATTTAAAAAATCCTTCTTAAATTTTCACTTAATTTATTTCATGTTCGCAAATGAGAACCAGCCCGGGTAACAATGTGTGTGACGCGGGTGTCTTGTTCATATGATACTCACACAACCACCG
>OENT01003517.1:0-12000 GCA_900239685.1 Rotaria macrura | reverse complement strand
TTCACTTTTTGAAGTACACATAACTCTCGGACTTAAGTCCGAAGTTTTCACATTTATTAATCAAGAAATCAGTTTCATTTTAATTTCTATAGTGTTTCGTCTAAAGAAAGTTAATTTTCATCAAATTACAGGATGAATCTCCTCGTTACTTCTTTCGTCGTCTTCTTCACTAAACTGAAAGATTAATGGATCATTTATATCTAAATTGATCCCATTTAAACATTTCACAAAACGCGGCAGGTAATGAGATTTTAATTTGACAGATTAATTTGAGTATCAACGTTAAAGCTTATTAACGAAATATTTGCTCAACCAGAGCTCCGAATGGGATGAGAAAATCCCATCCCATCCCGTCCCATGGGGAACAATTAACTCTCCTAAACCTCCCATGGGACGTGTTGGAGCGTAACATGGATCGATGGGATAGGATGAGCCGACTTTTAAATTCGATGCAATGGGACCGATGAAGAAAATTTGTCCCATGGGACGCATTTCTCTTCCCCCACCATCTCATTCGGAGCTCTGTACTCAGCTATTTTCCAAACTAATTTAAACAGTCGTAGTCTCCTGATATCTAAGTTGAATGTACATAGTGTGAATTTCGAATGTAGTCCTCTTGATTATTCAAGGAGATCGTCTGTATTTTTAATTTGTTTCGTTTTCGGCAATACGAATTTTAACTTAAACTGTATACACTGACTTATTTTGATAGGCAACATTATGAATAGGAACTTTAGGCTTCGGATTAATTAATTATAGCATCATCTAGTCATTAAAACAAAGGATAGTTCATGATTATAATTTACATTATTGATCTCTATCTAGTAGAATACTTTAGACATTGAGAATAATGAGTAGAAAATGTTCTAGATAAATGTAAATTTTGCTGTCATATTATTGATAAAATCATGTTTCAGTTCAATCCCAAAAAGAAATACTTCCGAGACGATAACAGCAGGCGAAATAGATATATCTACAAATCAATCTCAGACGTGTCTATTTCGAGTTGGGATTCATATGAATCCGTAACTAAATGTAGTTTCTCTCTTGAAGAAATCCAGAGTTCATAGCAACTTGATATAAATTGAACAAAACATCTGCAGCTAATCAAAAAATTATGATCACGAACTCGCCTCGAATTTAAGTAGACTTACTTGATTCATCTTCATCTGGTAAATAGAAACGAGAGTGAGAAGTTTGAAAATCCAATCATTTTTCATTACATCTCAATGTTTGTTGGAAGAAGAAGTTATCGTTGCCCATCTTAGTGCGTTTGCATCACTCTTACATCCTCTCAATGACACTATCGTAATGTGAGATTAAGAAATCCTTCTTTGACGAATTTTATCGTCGACTTAAAGAAACAAAGATTTATTCAAAATAACAAGCACAGATCTAGAACTGAACGCAGACCTGGTGACTCTTTAAACTCATGAATATTATGACTGACACCGTTAGAGTGGAAAAATCTTGCACGTGACAGAGAGAGGTGTGGTGAGCTGTCAATAGACAATAATTTACATATTTCTGCTTATTGAACTGAAAGATCCTTTTTGTTTGCATCTAATTGCACATTTATGTCAATCTTTTTCTTCCTTACTTATAAATTTATTGTCAACAATTGATAAGTATGATCATTATAGAAACTTCATTGTATTTCCAATGACTACACAGATACAAGATATTGAAGTACTGCTCTCCTCTTCGTCGTCAGATATTCCTTCAACATCAACAGCATCTATAGGACACTTAGATTTTACTCTCCAACTCATTGTATCGTAAGAATTGAGCAAAACAAATAACTGTATTTCATTTTCAAACTCAATTTCACTGAACGATATCCTCTTCTTCAACTTAGACTTGAACTCATGATCGATCTTACCGGTGACTATTTGGGTAGTTTTTAGACAGTGCAATCAACAGTCAGTTGTACTTCGAATGAACTGAGATTATTTTGGTTATAGTGAAATTGCTTCTGTGCTGTTAAATGAGAGTGTTTTCATGCATTATACACCGTAGGAAACAATGATAGAATGTGACAAGCTCTCATTTTAACATAGATCAAAGGAAAACGACAATCCCATTTATTCATGCAACTGTAAATAAAAATGGAGGCGATTTTTATTTACAGTTGCATAATATCATCGATTCATTGTCACTTGTAACTTCTATTTGAAGCTCGATCATGATCTAGATTTTCTGTTCTAAACCGTTAGAAAAGAGCACCACGTCAATAGTTTGAACTCGTGCTAATTAAAATTTGAACGTATTTTCTGATGATGATGACTTCATGAGGATAAACTGGCAGGCTAGAAGTAATAGTATCTTTACACTCAAAGAACATTTTCATTTGAGAAACTTTGATTGAAATAACAGAGCGAAAACATTTCCGATAAATTTAATTGTAACTTCCTCGAAATAAAAACAATAAATCCAACAATAAGACTCAATGACAACATTAGAAAAGTAGAACAGACGAATAATTATTACTATCTATTTTTTTCCATGGAAAGCATTGATCGATTCTATTATCCATATGTAAGCATTTTGTACTATGACTTAAGAATCATGATTACCCAAGTAAAGTTGTCGAAATAAATGATTCATTGTCAATCAAGTTAAACCTTCACTGAATAGAAGGTCATTGTATTCCATATGAAACTAGTTGGAAACTGAAATACATTATAAATCTTCTACTTCATTTCAGTGAAAAATCTGATAAACTGTTTAAGATATAATTGAATTCAATCAGATGAAATAGATCTCATCCAGTTTTCCCCGCAATGCCTATCCAATAATTAATTATATCGATTCACTCAACTTATTTGCTTTCAAGAACTTATTTTAATGAATTTTTCTAAAACTATCGTAGGGCACTCAGTATCATGCCATCTGAAAGGAAAAGCGAGAGGCAGAGCTTGCAATATTTCGATCTCCGAACATCGAAAGCATGTAGAATTGTCCAGTTGCTGTTGAAATCTCGAAAGACAACATCCGGGAAAAGTAATATCTCGAAAAGCAAAATCCAGAAAAAAAATGAAAGTCGCAATAGGAAAAACTTGAACTTTTCTACATCATATTTACAAAAGGAAAATGTTGAAATATTTCCACTCATTCTACGATGATTTGATCGAATAAAAATAGATATTGTTATGACTGGTCTGTTTTCATTTATATTTCTTTCGATTTTTCCACTTTATTGATGTGTTTTCATAAACCATAAAAGTAAAATTTCAATCTTACCTACATACTATCTTACAATTATATCATCATATCTACTGTGAACTGTCAGAAATTCGACATTTCTTTCTTCTATGTTTTAATTTTTCAAAACGTTTGCTTTCGAGATTTTGTCTTTGAGATCTATTTTGCCGACATTTCGACGCCATATAGAAGTGTCAGCATACAGAAAAAGGTCGTTTTTAAAAGTCAAATGAAAAATTTGTCTTCCCTAGATTTTTTTCATCAAAAGTAATATAACTCAAGCAGATGGGGGCTGTTGGAAAATATCGAAGGGGAAAACGTCGAAAAAGAGAGAATGAGAGAAGAAAACAAGAATGCTTTTAAAAATATCAGGGACAAATTTCAGTTCTAACTATTGCTATAATTGGAAGTGCGTTGATCAGCGCACGCTTTTCTCCAAGAAACAAAAGAACGTACTTAGCATAAATGTTGGTATTCTGTGAACATCATCTGCACTACAGATTCAAAAAGAAACTAGCTGGACACACCTTTGAGTATCAGTTCTTTGTATCTCGAATTGCGTGCCACATCCACAACTGGACATTTGGAGCTTTATAAAATGAATCCACAGTATACAGGTTTGTTTTCAACATATTTCAAATCAATTGGATGGAGTATGTGTGCGTGAATGTGAGCGTGAGGGTAGGCACGGGAGTGAGAGTAGGTTTTCCAGTGGTTTTGCTATCACTTTCACCCTCATGTGCACACTCACATCAACAGCTTTCTCTTATTGATTTCACTAGTGATCATTAATAACCATTTTGTCGAGCAGAATCAGATGCAACTTTCGGTACATCACAGGTAAGAAAATAGTTCACCAATAAGCAGTTTTCATAGCTAATAAGATAGAGATACTACTGTGAGAAACTAAATGTAACATTAAATCATTCTTATGGCAGAGCAGTTGAGCATTTGCCAATAAGGAAACAGACTTGTGGACAAGAACTGATAGAACTAAGTACACATGTGTGGACTCTGTTTTCGGATACATGGAAATGCTTTCCAGAAAGTTGGTATATTCGTGGTCTCATCTGATGTGGTTCTGTCTCATTTATCCTCTCACTCAATTAACTTTTATCCAGGTTTTATTCTGATGTTCATTAACTTTCCTATGCTTGAGCCTTTTCTAGAAAATTTCTTTTCTTGTCTTGGCATTATTACATCTCAACGTCCCAATCAGATGCGTACACATGTCGTAGAAATTGCCCTAAAATCGGCGATTTAATTGCGATAAATTAGGCTAATTAATAGTGAGATTGAATCTCCAAAACCGTTGATTAATGCCTCAGATTTTTACAAACAATCGCGATTGTTGTGCAATTTTTCATCATACGATGGTAACTTCGTGTTCTTAGGGAACTCAAATTTAATGAATAGAAGAAAGGTTTCTCGGAAATTTAATAGAATGAGTTTGAAAATGATCACATAGTAGTTGTCTTGTAATAAAGAGAAGTAAAAATGGGATGGAACTTCTGGTGACAAAACAGTTGAGCTCCGGACCATTGAGCCTGATTTAAAGAACAATGAAGAAAGCACAAGGATCGACTTCATTATTAGAGCTAATATTCAGAAGAAAAAGTTGATCAGAGCTCTTGCTCTTTCAAAATATAATTCTCTTTGTATCAGATAAAAAGACAAAACTAGTATAGTTGTAATTGTTCATTCAACAGCTCGAATTTCGCTCGCGTTTTTAATTTAGCAGCCTTACCTTGCAGCTGTTCAACGAATATTGAATTCACGTACTGTTCGATTTCAAGTCTGATAGATTCAAAGATTGAAAGGCTTTCTCGTGCTTAGTGCTACACAAAATTTATGTGCAATTTTATCTTGAAAATAGATCAGTGATCAAATTACTTGAATAGCTCAGTGTCAGTCTTCAGATGAATTGATCGCTCGATAGGTAGCTGTTGCTTTAATCTCGAAAAATAACTCTACCTCAAAGTTGAAAAGTGAGGAACGCAACGTTGTTTGTTTCGAAACGGACGCTCGAAAAAATTATCCTCGGAATAGCTGACAAGTTTTTAGTTAGACATCATAGTAGATATTTGCGAATACTTGTTCATTTCTGTGAAGATAATCGTCTTATTCCTGAACGAAAGTATCAAGGAATCCTTCATAACATGAAAAATGGCAGATTTACATACATTTTAAAACTTCATCTACGTATACATGGGCAAATGTTGATTCTGTATCTTGACATGTACGTCAATGACGACTCAGTGGTCGGTGCATCAAGCCAACCCTACGCCAACTATGTCTCCAATATCCCATTTTATCTCCTATATCTACTACATCTACTATGACTCGTCCGTCGGCATGTAATTGAGTTCCCGCGAAATACTAACGAAACATCACATCCATCAGTCATCTATTCCAACGGATCAAATTCCATGACATGATTACCCAGATTAGCGACTACATCCATGTACTTTATTCATGGGCCATTTAAATTAGTTTCTAAAGAAACCTTGATTATCTGTACTCATGTCTACCTTCGATATCGTCATTTGTACCAATGTGTTACAGACAAAAATAGAGACCGAGGCACGTGAATTTCGGTTGCTAAAACCTAGCCTTTCAGCCTGGAGGACTATTCACATACAGATAAATATTTTACTTGGGTTGACTTGATTTACCCTTCCCAACTCAATGCATTCCAACCTAACTCAACCCGAAATGAAACCATATGTATGTTATATATCAAAATGCATGCAATTATACGATAAGAATATAAGAGAGATCTGTTACTCTTGTCTCAATCTTTGTTATTCCTTGAGAAATCTCGGAAGGATCGTTCAAGATCCTCAATCTCAAAGATCTTGTCAAGTTTTATACAGGATTCTGTCACAGATCGTTGCTATTCCTGTTTCCAGGATTTTTCAGGGTGAAGCAGGACTTTGTTCAGGATTTCTTCAAGTTCCTGTTCAGACAGAATTCGAAAATAAGAATTCAGGGTCCTCTCAAGATTTACTCAAGATCGAATACAGAATCCTTTCATGATTATGAAGGAGAATTCTGCCAAGAGTTTATCCAGTTCTCTTGAATGTTTTCGTCAAATCTTCGTTTCAGGATCCTGCCAGCAGTGATCGTCACATCAGATGAGGATCTTAGCGAGAAATTAACAAGATCGGTCGGAATACGAAATTTACTAATGCTCGAAAGCTTCTAACAGTATATGGCTATGAAAATGTTAGGATACAGTAATGATCTTTCCAAGTTCCTTGATAACTCTAAAACCGTGCTCGTTAGCATGCAGCAAGCTTTGATATTTCATCGGTTCATCAACATTCCCTTTTATGAAATTAAGGGTCTTATAAAGAAAATTAATTTGTTCTGTGTATGTGTCTGCAAAAGCGCGAAAAAAATAATAAGAAAGTAGTGAAATATCATATTGACATTCACATTGATATTATTTGTGAAGATGACAACATTTATGTGATAAGTAATGAAGAGACGTCTGACGACTGAAAAATTTGATGTCAAATTTTTCAGACGACTCAGAACTGCTGCTCCGATTGGTGAATCCCGTTGGATGCTATTGTGAAACTATTGAATCTGATAGAGATCGCTTGAAAGCTGTCAGAATTCTGGATATTGGATTCCAAGAGGAAGCTGTCGGATGTCAGAATGACCACGACCCTAGTCGAAGTGTCGGGATTCCGATACTTCCGGCATTCTATAGCATCCTATTGGATAGCTTCGTCCTGGACAAGCGTAAACAATTGCCAATATATCTATCCAAAGATCCTGAGGTTCGATACAAAAAAATTGAATATCTCACTACATAAACAACATGAGATTTAAGCATCCAAAAGAGGATAAGAATCTTTTTCAATTAATCAAAAGCTTGCAACGCTTTTCATAAAAGGGACTCAGTCTATCATTAGATAGACGCTGCTTCTATTGTACATCATAAGAAAATATTATCGTTAATGAAACAAGCAAATGAATCATCTAATGCTGTAAATCAACTAGAGTAGAATTTAAGCTACGCTAATGAAGATATTACATAAATATTTAAAAAAATATTGATCAATTCAATCCTGTTCATAACTCATGCGGCTTTCAATTATAAAAAGATATTCCAGAAAAAGTACTGATACACATTTGCGGACAATATTACAGACTTCCATTGTAATAAATTCATTCCTTGAATAACATATTGAATAAAATTAGTCAATTCTTGATTTAAGATCTTTTGAACTCATCAAATAATCGGATATTTTAACAGAAGATAGAGCGTATATCTCTGCATCAATGAGTAACATACGTTGTCGTGGGAATGAAACAAAACAATTTACCATGTTGTGTTTGTTGATGCTAGGTACCGATATGAAACTTAATAGCTGACGTATGGAAAACGATTACCATATAAAACCGAATGGTATGCTACATATTTATCTTTAAGTTATAAATAAAATTGAATTTTCTAATATTATGTGGAAGAATAGCAAGTTTTTCATTTAATGATTTTCTATAAGAATCTAATGGATCATTGTAGAGTTATATTTTGTTGAGTAATTGTACAGAAGAAGGTTCAAATTCCTTTGATAGAATGATTGAGTCAATATCACACCAAAATGCAATTTGAGAGCCTAGTTGTTTCGTTCTATGAGCTTTCTTCTTTAGAAAACGTATTGCCGATTCGAAAAAAATGAAGATGCAAAGACCGAAACCCCATGATCTAAGACAATATAGAAGAGGCCATGTCCGTATGTGCCAATATCGACACTGATAAAAAAGATCAATGAGCAAAATATAGTTCGAAGATTTTATCTTACTTAAGACTTGAGTTGGTAAGTGTAAGTGAGCATGCGATGAGTACAATTCGTGTTTTCAGCATCGGTTGTAGATGTTGTTTCGCAATAATTATGTATTAACTTTTCTGCTAATTTTATCTCTTCAATAGTTTTCTGACAGTGCAACATTTTCACGAAAATGCAATATGTATCAATATTATGTTTCGATAATATACCGATGAAGAGTTTCAACAGGGCTGGAACATGATTCAAGCATACTAAATACATATAATCATGAAATAATATCATCGAAATAACGAAACAATTTCAACAAATTTGAGAAGCCTTTCATACCAACAACAGATTTTTATATTTACCATCGACTCTTGGCTAGGGCTGGTACTTTACAAAGTTATAATAAATAAATTATTTACTATTTACTTTTGTGAAGTAAATAAACTATTTAATTTTACTTAGTAAAGTAAATAACTTACATTTGATGCAATGCCGCATAAAATTGAAAAACAATATCTGTTTACTTTTATAAAAGTCCATAGTTGATTTACTCTATAAAGGTAAAAGTAGATAGTAAATAATTTATTCGCCTAACTTATTTACTTTTTGAAAAAGTAAAGAAACCGTAACACCCCAACTCGTGATATCAATTCAATTTCTGTAGCAATTGTAACAACTTGTTCATGATTTCGTGGCGCATAATTATTATTTCAATAAAGATAAATAATTTGTTTCTTGTGTAATGTACGTGAACAAGAAACAAAAAGAGAATTTTGAAAGGAAATAAAGAAAATTTCTCACGTTCTGTGCTGCGATTTCTAAGTGAAAAATATCCATTAAAATTGACGGCCTTGCTGAATAATGATGTTGCTGGCAAGCCCGAAAGTAAAAAATAATGTTTTAACATTCACTTTAAATTCCTATTCATTGGCAAATATTGATGTTCCATTTTTAAATAAAACCGTCATTTGTTTAATTATGATCTTTAGAAATATATTAACATCTGGTACGATGGAAAACACTCATAAGGCTAATGTTAAAAGATTAGTTTGATGTTTTCTAATAGGAGATTGCAGTTCTACAATGAAACTAAAGCATGACCATAGTGTGGCCTTTGTAGATCGCACCATGGTGCACCGTTCACGTGAGTACTAAGGGTTATTGTATTAACAATTTTTCTGTAATTATCTGGTACAGGTTACCATATGAAGTATCGAATCTAGGAAAAAGTTCTTCGTAGCCAATAATTGAAGAAAT
The DNA here is from genome assembly GCA_900239685.1 of Rotaria macrura. Taxonomy (NCBI): domain Eukaryota; kingdom Metazoa; phylum Rotifera; class Eurotatoria; order Philodinida; family Philodinidae; genus Rotaria; species Rotaria macrura. The sequence goes on along the minus strand of OENT01003517.1, from coordinate 2,746 downwards.
TTTGCGACGAACAATCGACTACAATTCTCCGCTAACATTCATTGTTACAACTTCCGTTAGTTGCCTTTTTTATAACTCAATATTAGCAAAAGCGCAATTAGAATTCGCACAATATTATTGGCCACTTTTAACTGTTGTTAAAGTAAAGTAACTATTACAATGAAACATAGCTGTAGATGACGGCTTTTTTTCGCATACTTTTAGTATTTGATGAGAAGTTGCTGGCAACCTATTGGATGAAGGTAATACGTATTTGATTAAATGTAACAAGGCAACTACCCTGGATTTATCATAATTTGAATTAATACAAAAATTCATAAAATGTTTTACAGTTTTTCCAACATTTACTGATGCTTGTTGATTTAATGGTAAATTTGCAATCGTTTAGCAACAAAACTTCATCATCGAGCTTAGCATTGTTAGTTTCATTTAAAGAATAACAATATTGAAAAATATCTTCATCAGGAAAATGACCACCACTAATATTATCATCAAGTTCTTGTCGATGTATATTTGTTGTTGGGTTATTTAATAGCTTGACATAAAGCATATCAATTGAATCACTGATTGAACTAATATCAGACGTCGATTCATCATCAACATTTTGTTCATAGTGTTACCTTTTTGTCTTTCTTCTGAGTACTCTTTGTTGTAAAACTCTAGCGAAATATGCATCCCTACCCTCTTCCATTTTGAAAGTTTCATAGAAGTATTTTCTTTCTACAATAAAGAATCTGTCCTATGGGTTGAAAAATGCGCTTAACTTTTAATTTAATAGATATTTCAAAATTAAAAATGCATTCTGCGATAATACATAATGCACTATTACAATACAGAAGAACAATAATCGCTATGTCTATGTTGTTATTGGATTAAATAAATAAGCCAGTAAAATTTCAATCCGACGTTTCTCTCACTCACACATACTTAACTATTAAAATTCTTGAAATCTTTATGAATAAAACAAAGAAAGCTAAGTTTTGTGCACTCAAAAAATGAGAAGAAAAAGATTCGAAATATAAACTATGATGGGTTACACAGACGAATGATTGATGCTCAAAAACAATTCAATAGAATAAGAGTCGTCCCTTTCAGTGCTTCATCAAGTAAACATGTCACCTCGACAAATCAACTAATTATGATGCGAATGCCATTTTTGTTGTTAAAATTCCATGTCTAAGTGTAAGCAGAAATGGTTCAACCGCGCCGCTTCTTTGCACATGAGAAATTCTTAGCATCGTTCTCATTCTTTTCCCGAGATTCGGTAATGTTCCAGCACAAACGAACGGAAATAAAAAATTGATGTAATAGGAAAAAAATTCTGCATACAAGACAAGATTTTCCAGATTGTTTTGTGGAACACCGCAAATGAAGAGGGTGCCTGTAACAACACTGGGCAAGTAAAAAACATAGAATAGTAATATGATTGATATAAGTTGAATGGCCATTTTGCGGTGTTTACGCCAATGAACATGTTGATTTAGACGACGTTTTTGTAAAACAATACGAACCATGAGGCTGATGCTGAATGAAGCGATGATAATCGAATTCGCTAGTCCACTTGTTACGAACTCAAACATAGAATACATTGTATTGTCATAGGCACAACTGTAGAATCCACAGTATTCGACTGTCGCGTAATATGAACGGCTGCAAGAAAGGCTAAATGTAATGACCATGTATAGAATACTTCCATACATGATGATGCCACCGATGGGAACGTAGTGTAAGAAAATCTTTCGTTTTCTCGTTGACATCCAACCATCATGAAAAATGAGAATGTATCGTTCGATTGAAGCCCATGCAACAAGCCGTGCTATTGTCACATAGGTGAGACTGTCAATAAACTTCCACAGTTGACAAAACAACGGTGTAAATAGGCAGACAACACCATTTCGATAATAATATATAATCAATGGAATATCTGTCAGTTCGGTGAGAAAATTCACAATAAGAAGCACGATCACAACATGATTGTGTAGGCTAGAACGAAGCTTCCGATCGAACAGTAAATGGTAGAGTACAAATATTGAGCAAAGAATCGATGCAACATTCGATATTAGATAAATCCAAAAACGGCCGATGAATGATATTGCGATATCCGCCATGATGACTCAACTGATGTTGCAAGACATTGGATTAAGTGTGGAAATAAGAGGAAAATGAATCGATTCGATAAAACTTCCTCAGTGAGTTCTGTTTTATCTATATATTTTTGTGGAAATCAAAATTTTCGGAAATATTCTATTGAAACACATGAAGCATTTTGACTATTGTATCAATGAATATGATTGAATTACTAAAATGTCAGATTTTAGCTATGAAATATTCTTAAAACGGCAGATTTATTATCAAAAACTGCCGTGTAGGTAACTGTCATACTTAATGAATTAGAAAGTGAATGTTGATTCGAGTTCGACTTTAAATGTACTTCATTTCTGTCTCAGTGCAAGCATGATTTTAATGTACAGGTATGAGAAGTTGAAGCAGCTGAAAAAAGCAACTATGAAAATCATTCATAAAACCAGGATTCTTTCCAGTTTTAAATATATGCCATAGGGAATCATCAAAATCGTTTGTAAGCTTAAAACCGTTGTATTATGTAAATAATTGCTTGCTCGATTAGATACTCCTCATTCTCTATGTAGGAGAGTTCTAATTTATAGAAAGGAAAGTGTACATCTATTGCAATCTTTTTCTTCCTTACTTATAAATTTATTGTCAACAATTGATAAGTATGATCATT
>OENT01003516.1:0-12006 GCA_900239685.1 Rotaria macrura | reverse complement strand
TTCAGCGAACGACGATACAAAAGTTCCTGATATTACATTTACTGTATTTTTTGTTAGTATTACGAAGTAAAATATATGTGAGTTTCACATTTTAGCACCAAAGAAGCTACACTTAAGAGTTTTTTAGTAAACATTAATGGAAAAAGAAAATATCTTCATAAAAGTACCGCATTTGGGACTTGATCGATGAAAAATATAAATTGTCATCGGATCGTTTGAATCGCGTTATGGAAAACTCATAAACTTTTTTTTAAATAAAAACAAGAAGAAATATCTAAACTGCTCTGTTTGAAATGTCGAATTATTCAATCATTTTTGGATCTTGTTTTATCTATACCATGTTTCAACATGTTTTTATGTAAATATTTTAATATTTCTAGAGGGATCTGAAATGACATGGAGCATCATATTGCCAGTAGAGTCACAGGGAGTCTGATAGAATCAAATAGATTCAATAGATTCACTTAAATCTAATTAGAATCAAATAGATTCAATAGAATCATAGATTCACAGAATCAGCTTTTTCCCCCTTGATNCCCCCCCCCCCCCCATGATTTAGACTCACCCATCGACGTGTTATTTTTCAAACCACTCATTTTCATTGAACATCAGACTTTTCTTCATCCCGCCGACCTTCCATTCCGCACCAATGTGTATTCGATATCATCGATCGTGCTTGACCGATCAATATTCTATGCAACACGCTAGAAGTCAGCTGATAGAACGGTGCAATCAATGAGAGACACCGAAAGAGTTGATTGACGAATCGAGATCTCCTTGTTATGAACTGATTCGTGTCGAGTAACACTCATAAGTGTCGATCTCTGCTCGTTGACTCCAATAATTCGCATTGATATCTTTTCGTTATTGATTTTATCGAGAGAACCAGAAAGAAAACAAGAATAGAATTCTATTGAGTGTGCAGTCGATTCTGTCACGGATCATTGATGGACGCGGGAACACTGGGCTCGTGTTCCAATTCTTGTGAAGTCATTCGTGACGATGTTCAATTTGGGAAAATGTGTTTTGATCTCCAAAATTAATTAACGCATGAGCAAATCAATTTGGAGTGAAAACGATCACAGAAGAAACAATGAAACTCAATTCTTCTAATCTGATTATATCGAAATAAGCTAATTAGTTCTAACAGCTGATGATGAATTACGTTCTTCTTTCTAATGCTGATCAGTATTAGGTGACATGATTTTCACTGAACTTGGATCATCAGTCAGCTACAGTTATTTCAATATCATTAGGACAAACTAAATATTTTCTGCATCTATTACATTTCAACCAGAGCTGGGCGAAATACTCGAAGTACTCGAGTACGAGTACGATTTTGCCAGTACTCGTACTCGTACTGAAGAAAGTCTTTACTTGCCCAGCTTTGATTTCAACGAATATTTCGTTCGATTCTGTAAGTCCGAACGCCGATATTGACATGGTTTAAACTGTAATTTGACCGATTGCGCTGCGTCATCATAACACTTTGCTGTGAGTAATTGTTTCCATTCTTGATTCGACAGCTTTACTTATGCGCCTAGCCTACTCTTGTAATTCATCATCAACTGTTAGAAGTCATTCGATTATTTCAATGTAATCAGATTAGAAAAATTGAGTTTCATGTTTTTGGATCATTTTCACCCAATATCGATTCGCTTATGCGTTAATTCATTTGGTGATCAAAGCACAACTTGTTGGTCATCAAAACGCTACGGAGCCGTTCAATTTTGTAGGGTCGACGCATAGTTTAATGAGACGAGGTGGGCGTGTTTTCGTCTCGTTGAAAAACTACTCGATGTAATCGATGCGAGCAAACGACAGATTCAACGGTGTAACACGACGATATTCAAAAATTGATTATTTGCACAGTCCGATTGGTTCGGTGTGCGTGGCTCTGCATTAAAATTAACGACTCGTAACTGATTAAGCAAAGAAGGAAACGAGAAATACAAATGGAGAACTCGCGTTAAAAACGAAACTTATTGTGCACCGTCAAGCGAGAGGCAGTAGAAAAAAAGCAAGAGATGAATAAGTTTCACTAGTATATTCAACATAATCAAACATGAATGGAAGGGAGAAGAACATGGCATACGCCGGTCTGAGCCACATAGTCTAAAATCCAACAGACTTGCTCCCATCCAATATGAATGATACGGTTCGTTGAAATCCATCGTTCGATAAAGGATGAACTGAATCGTTTAGTTCGGTTTCCGTGCTGATGAGAAAGATAAATGCACGTAGTCATAGCACATACGACGAAGAAGAGGAACAACTTTAGTGTCATATTGATGAAGCAAATCATGAAGTTTAAACGAAAAACATTTCAATTTAGGTAGATCGTCGCAGAACAAACACACAACTGGACAGACTGTCATCGCCTTTTTACGTCACGATCCTATCCTGATGAATAGTTCATCGAAAAGCTCGATTTCAATTCAATTTGTTTTTCTCCTCGATGTTCTACTCAATTACCTTTACGGATGCTGTTGCAAACAAGCGCACGACAGCGACACGAACTTTTCTAAACCAGTCACATATAACAGATAATCGATGTAGAACGAGGAGCGACGACTTTCGCCACTGTCAAGGACACGCCGGATGGATAGAAGTTTAATGTTTTCTTCGATTCTCAGACAACTAACCTCTATGCATCGAAAGGATGGGCAAAACTTTGCATCTATTCAACTGGAGTGATCAATGATTAAGCTTTTTATTCGACAAAACAGTAATCGGTCAATATGTGGCCTTGCCCCGACTATCAAGTGAAGCAAGACAATCTTCAAAACGTCGGACACGGACACGTTATTCGCAAAGAGCTGCCGATGAGCACGTTGTCCATGGCGAATGACGGAGTGAACACTGGCGAAACAATCCATTGATAGACAAACTATGCTAGATTTTTGAACAATTTAAAAATAGAATTGTGCGGTTCTCGTGGCTCGTAATTCGATGGTAAAGTTGAAACTGGCCTCTTATGTGCAAGAGTACAAGCTGTTATTTGTCGTTGAAAAACGTGCCGAAATGCTGGTTGGTCTTAATGAGAAAATAATATTTCGGATATCTTGCTCACGAAACACGATTTCTCCATCGAAGTCGACGCTCTGATCAAGCGGAAACTTGTTTTAACTGTAAAATATTCGAGCGTTATAAGTGGAGGTGTTCAGTTGAGTTAGATTCGGATAATCGGCAGCGAGAAGAATAAGTTCCATAAGAACTGATTCAGCAGCAGGAGAACTGAGGTTGTCAATGATTCTTGGCAATGTGTTCATGCAAAACCGATTTAGTTTTTTGTCGTCACTGGAGAAAAGATCATCATCTGACGTTCTCGATACGAAATCGAGACTTTCAGTGAAAGGTTTTGCCACTACTATCTCGTCAAATCTTGTATTATCAACATCCAGTAATTCATCGAGCGCATCGGTATTGTCGAGTTTCTCCAGTATAATAACTAAATAAGATTTCATTTGCTATGTTTACCAGGCCAACGCTCGACTCACGCGCATTCATTTTCATTTGCAGTTCATTTTTTAGCACGAACCATTGTTTTCGTTCATGCACTATCGACTGAACCGTATTTGAAGAAGGAAACGAGAAAACCTCTACCGGCTCTAGAGCTTATTTTATTCTATATATCAATATTTAATAAAACGGGCAGGGTTCGTAACTTTGTCTGCATTGCAGCCAATCTCTTGTGTGTTAATGGAGCGAGATATCTTCTCTTTATTCAATGACCCCTTCGTTCGACAAATCTCGTTTTTCATTTCGTCTTCTCGAATCGACCTAGTGTATGAGACCATAGGTTCTTTGTGTTTTTCCGCGTTTTATCACACCGTGAATGCAGTGGACACATACTTGGCCTATTCGCTACCTTTTCAAGAGCCGTTTCAGACTGTAACGTTTAATCAAGACAAAAACCCGACGGTTTCGTTCGACATAAATGTGTCAAAATATCCTGTTAAATCAGTTACTGAAAATTTCACGTTTCGCCGATTCATTGCCTGTTAAATTATAATCCTATTTGCTGTTCGAAGTCAGAACGTTTAACCTAAACACGCTACAGTACAAGTCTTTCAACGAATACCCTTTCTAACTCTTACTCTCTCTTACGCTTTCAATTGAGGCTTTGTTCGCAACTGTCAATTTTAGGTTAGTTAAAAACCTTAATAGTCTTGTTGTCCTGAAAGCCTTCTTCTCAAGTGACGATCGTCTCGCTGAATTTATCGGCATAGAGCAGAATCTAAAGGAAAACATTGGAATGATGCGTTTCCATTTGAAATTTTATCCAATAAAAGTCCGGAATGAGTGTTTTAGTGTTAGGAGAGTAACTTCGGATCCGCCCCTCTTGCACAGATCAGTGGAAACGAGTCAACTGATTTATTTCTAATAAATACTTTCATAGAAATTCACTAACATCCCATGACAAACAGGGTTCAAGCTATTCTCGGAATTCATGGAAAACTAACATCTCATTCGAGTGCATGCGTAGAAGCTCCTTGCTGATGCTCAATGTTGCTAAGTGAGAAATGATGAAGTAACATGTTTCACGACGAAGAAGGAAACAGCAGCTTTACGGGATTGGTTGGAACGAGCTCGTCGTGTTTCACAGTTTAATACCGTAGGGGTTGCGCCTAGGTGTTTTGTGCGAGAGTTATTCTTTCTATGGACGTGTCTTGTCGGAGTGAATCTATTCGTTGCTCTTGAAAGTTGCACACTCCAAGTACTTCACATGATCCTTGTTTGGCGTTATGTCTGTGAACGCGCTGACACTCACTTCTATCTGAACAATGATTGCCACGTGCGAGCTATCTATGAAATAAGACAGAAGTTTTACTTGTGGAAAACATGACTGTGGGCGACCTCGAACGTGGAAGTGTACCGACTTGTCCCGTGCCACGGAACATCTCTTTCATCAAACATCTTTGATCAAGTCAAATTCACTTGCACGCTTAGCGATCGAGTGAAACTATCCATCTGACGCGGTACGAACTACGTGTAGTGAGAAGTCTCTTGTAGAAGCTGTCGACAACTTCTCTGTCATTACGCTATTTCCTAATGTTGATCTATTCCGAAGTTTATGCATTGAATCACCAATACACAATTTCATTGACGTCAATGAAGTCGAATGTGCAATCGACGTGTTTACTCATCTCTGCTTCCAGTTCGAATAGAATTTTGTTTCGCATCGTAGAGACGTTCGCTGGACTGATCGACTTTTAAGCGAGAAACAGTCATTAGAAGTGACTCTCGAAATGATCTTTAATAACTGACCTTACTGAACAAAACATCGATCTTAAGACTTCGGGTGTGCTCATCTAGATGTTAGTCAAGAGTCGGATTAGGAAAAGTTTAGCCAACAAATACGAGAAATTTGAATCGCAAAACTTAAAATCGAGCAACGCAAGATATTCTTTCCAATGTTAATAATCGTGGAGAGGACAGATTTGGGTTCTTGTTCGTCCATTATGCCCTGTCGCCTTTCCTCTTTTGGATTGTCGGCAGATCAAATTTATCAAGCATGGCATTGATCGTTATCTGCAGAGAGGAGACTTAGATAAAAGAGTAACCGACGAGCTCGTTGAGAAACCTGTTCACGAGTTTAAAAAGGCCTTTGAAGAGAGAATCAGTACGATGAAATGTTTCGTCAAACAGCATGTTGACTACTTCAATCATTGGCCCTAAGCGGATCTGCGAAATCTTTTTTCTCGCACTGAAAATTTTGAAGCGAACGAACCCGTTGACTACCTAATAGATTTTATTTTGCATTTGCTCTGCTTAATGGCGACCGAGTTCGCAATTCTTCTTTCTATTCCGATCCTTACAAATGCACAACTCTCTGTATGCATTTCTTGCATAGAGGAAGACGAAATCCATATCCAGACGATTTCGTTACTTTTAGAAACGGACAAATACTTTGCATAAGCTGCTAGTTCCCCGAGGTCGAACTGCGAGAAACGTAACTTGGTGCATCTTATGCTGGAATATTTTCCAGCGTCTGCGCTCTCTCATAGATCAACGCAGTTGGACGTTGTTTATTGTTAAATGCGTGGAGACGTGTGTGACCACTCTCCAAATATCTTTGATTGACAAAAAGCTCTCTGTTCGATCCATCTTATTCACCGATTAAATGTGTTTTGAGCACCAGAGAATATGACGACTGAGCACCGATTTAATTACACGTGAAATGAGGAGCGAATTGACGGACAATATGAATGAGATAAACTCATTTAAAACCGATCGAACTTGCAGTATGTTTGGTGACAAGTGTCGCTTTGTAATAAGCTCAGCTCGAGTTCGGTTAATCTCATCACTATTAATTTATGACATCCAAAGAGCTTATGTTTCACATATAAATCGATAGTAGTTAATGCGTAAGAATTTCTGTCAATCAAGGCAAAATGTCAAACAAGGAATGTCACGTTTTAAATCTCGCAAAAACTCTCTCGATGAGGCTAATGCAATAGTACAACAACATCAAGTATTTAAGTGTCGTTCCACAAATCTAACCTATTCTACTAAATATCCATTTAGTTGTAGCCAATATCAAACGTATCCATTATGCCGATTTGAAATACAAGTTTACGTTCCAGACAATATATTAATAACAATTCTTCATAATATTAATAGTTATTGTTTCATAATTGTATTTATTGTTTATCTATTTTTTCTTCTGTTCTTGTGAAGAGTATTTATTGTTTTATTGTACTCTTTTCGCGTGTAATTGAATCGGTGCTCAGTTATTATATTCTGTGGAGCTCAAAACACTTCTCGTCTCTTATTCCCTGCATTCTAGAATAAGTCGTCGGACAGAGCGCAACAGGTGACATTCGAACATGATTCCTAAGTGATTCAAGACATTTAACGCCCCGTGAACGTAAACGTGCTCGTTCGATCTTTTCTTCTTTTCGTCATTCGACTCTCTGTCGAAAAGAAACCTTGTTTTTGTCACAGTGATTTCCTCAACTCATGTAAACCTGAAAATATGTTGAATGCTTTTCATTTTTAAGCACACCGAAAAGTGTGTTCATGGCATGACGGATATTTGATTAAGTTATTGTGTAAGAATCGTAAGTTGCTGTATGGAGAAACCGACTTTCCCACGATGAAGGATTCATCGACTGATGTATCTGACTGCGCCGTCTTTCTTCTTTTTTTCGATAGAAAAATACTTTCAATTCAAAAGAAAACTCAACCCGAGTAACTTCTTTTCATTTTGTAATTTTTAACTCAAATCTTCGTGTCGCCCGACGGAAAGAATTATTGGTGCAGTTGATTCTGTTCATGAGAAACAAAACGTGAAACGTTAACGACAACGACTCTTGTACGTTGGCTTAGTCAATCAATATCCCCGTTTTGAATTCGACTCGGTCTGTGTTCGAGTGAAGGAGCGAGCGTCCGATGATTGACAAAAGATCGAGCTCGCTGTTCGACAATGCTCTCTGAATGAATCTCTAGAAACCACTCGTCGGACCATTGAAACGCTCGTTAATTGCAGTTTGATGAAAATGATTTGTCGAGTTTAGTTGCCACAGTCAAATGAAAGAAAAAACAAAAGAAATTCTTTCACTTCAAGTGGAATGGAATTAAATCGACTTTCTAATGGAAGTTAAAGAACGAAAGAGCGAAATCAACCGACGTTTCACTTAAATGTCGTCTTTTTAAAAACAATCGACCATAAACAATGAACACCGAGCAACGATTCTGTCATTTCTTTGTCCGTTTCATCGTTGAGTTCATGCTGATTTATATGCGACTCGCCTCGTTGGTTTAACCTTTTCTATCGCGACAAATCAATAAGTAATGTCTTGATTGCAATCCGAGAACATAATTAACTCGTTCTCTCCGTCGATTCACTTATGATGAAGACAAAGATCCAGCCGAGAGAAAAGAAAAGGAAAAATCTTGTCGTTGATTTGAATCAGAACAGAGAGGCTTTTTGTAGAAATTGTCCTTCGTCCGTCGGTTAAGACTTGACGAAATGCATCGAATGGGACGATCAGTGAAGAGGAGCGGAGTTCCGAGAGAGCGACAGAAGGGAGAGGGAGAGAGAGAGAGAGATGTTTTCTTGTTCGAGCTTCATTTGTCGAAATGTGATCGAAAATAAAATATTGAGAGTGAAGAACAAGTGGAGAGACGTCAGCGTGTGATTGACTACGTAGGCGTCTAACGAGAAAAAGTCGATGAAAAACATGAAATGTTTATTTTAAAACAAACTCGTCTTTTCTATGGACGATGAAATACGTGCTACTAAAGAGTTAAGTCGACGTGTCGATTAGACGGCATTGAGACGAAATGAGCTCATCGTCGAATAAGTCAATTCGTCCAACGTGCTTTCTTCGTCGTCATCGGTGGAAATTCAGTCGACGAGTTGAATATTTATTTTCACGTTTTGTTTTCCTTTCTAATATCGATGTTTGCTCTTGAAAGCGATGGCAAATCTTTGCTTCTCTTTCCTTTCAAATCATCGGCGAGTTTAACTTTTCACTCGATGTTTCAAGAGAGGGGGAGACGCGGGGAGAGAAAGAGACGCCGAGAGAGAGAGAAGAAAAGGTTGTCATCGTTTTCACTCAGTTTGTTTGATCGAGCCAAAAAAAGGAATTGAAATTTAAATGGTAACAACAATAAAAAACGCTTGTTTATAGTCGTTGTGTTGGTTGTCAATAGGAAAGGAAAGGCAGCAATGTCGGTTGTCTCTCCAGCGCCGATTCTTGGCTATGATAATAAACAATCATCATTGAACAGAAAACTTATGTTATTACCCCAAATCGAACATCCGTCGAAGCGTGTCGACAGCGATGACAGAAGTTCGTTGGACGTTCGTGGACGATCAAGAGACGGACACGGTGACGGAGGATTGGTTCGAAACGAATGCTCAAGCAGCAATGTCTCGCGTCGGAGTCGACGATCCTCCTCACTTAAATACAGTTCGAACTTCGCCAAGTATTCTCAACAATTCGACGATGTGCCCGAAGACACTGCCTCAACGACTCAACTAGACCGAGATCCGGTTCGTCTGCCTGTCTTCGGTAAGAGCCATTCCGTTTTTCGTTTTCCACTTCTCATTTGAACAGACGAATGCAGAGACATTGTTTCTCCATGAAAGGTCGTCGTACGGACAGCCGATTGTCGTCGTCGTGCGATTATCACAATGATAAAGAACCGAGCCGGACAGGTCGGATCGACATCGATGAACTTGAAATAACGTTGAGAGAAAAAGTTCGATCCCAACTGCACGATGTTCGCACGAAGTTTCGTCACGCCGCTCAAAACGACGCGAGTGGAACGATCAACCGACAAGCGCTACAACATTTGATCGCGACCATTTTCGGAACACAGCGACAAATTTCACCGACTCAATTCGATAAACTGCTCGAAAGACTCAATCTGAAGAATTCGAACAAAATCAGGTTTTGCAATTCGAGTTGCTTTTATTCTTTTGACATCTTGTTAACCAATGTCTAATTTGATCTCGGCTTCTGTCTCTTTGGATTAGTTTCGACGATTTCATCCAGTCATTGTTCAACGGCGAAGAAGATCTTCCGGACTGGATTTACCGACAGAGATCGCCGAGGGACGACTCGTCGTCGAAGAGAACTGCAGCACAAATGTTCATCATATTGAAAGACAAAGTTCGAACTAAGTTAATAGTCGATGAAGTCGATTTCTCTTTCGATTTAACTGTAACACTTCGAATCTGTTTCTCTTCTAGACACAGGGATTTGGTTGGTTTTTGCCCGGCAATAAACGGCGGCCCATCCTCGAGAATATTCAAGGCTCAATTCCACAACGCTCTTCTAGAGATGGGCTATCGAATGAAAGACACAGAATTCGATAAACTCTGGGACAAGTTAGTTGATCGTTTGACAGACATATTCGGATTGAACTCTGTGAACTCTCTTTGTTTTCATTGAAATTCTTTTTCAAAACGAGCAGATTCGACACAGACGGATTCAAAGCGGTTCAGTCGGAGAAGTTCTTGAAGATTTTAAGAAGTGACTCGATCAAAGAGATCGAAGAGAGCTCGTCAGCGCAGGCCGTGCCCGACGATGGAAGAGCAAAGAATCTTTCGAAATCCTTTGATTCAGGCATGATCGGTGAACACGGCGCGAAAACGCCCCGCCCATTAAGTACTCGATTTGATCGTTCTCGTTGAACAGCTAACGTCAACGTGTTTACTCAATTTAGATTCGCGAGGTCAATTGGATGAAAATCAAATTCAACATTGGCTCAACCACAAATTTCCGCATGGCTTTGCAGATCTCGAGCGTTCACTCGAACGTTTGGACACGAAACAAATGGGAACGGTTAGAATTAGAAGATAAGGCTTTTCGAACATTGTTTTCTCTTGTTTCGCTCAGCTGTCGCGAGATCGATTTCTCGATGAATTGAAACGATTCGGCTTGAAACTGGAGCCGAATCTGCTCGAGTTCTTCCTGAAACGCCTGTCGGTCGATTTATCGTTAACCAACGACGGCATACCCTACCGGGACGTGATCAATGCATTCAAACAACGGTCCGATCCGACGAGAAAACGAATCAACGCCGATAACCAACTGTGCGTTTGCTTGAGTTGAACATTCGCTTGTCATTTCATTGGTCACTTGTCCAATTTGTCTTCTTCATTTTCACAGGCCTCAAGAGGAAAATCGTCAACTGTCGTTGGAGCGACAAATCGACAACGCCTTGTCGATGAACTATGAACAAGTTCGCGATTTGTTTTATCGCTTCGACACGTCCCACAACGGCACGATCAGCGCCAATGAATTGAGATCGACCATCGAGGACTTTATCGAGTATACGTTGAAACCGGATGAGTATTATCAACTACTCAAGCAAATTCCAGTCGACGAACAGAAAAGAATCAAATACAAAGACTACTTGAAGCAAGTTCTCGATCGAACTCTTCTTCTCCAGGAACAACACCATAAATTGGTTAAGTAAGTCGTCTTGAGACCGCTCGTCTCTCTCATCCGCTTATTTCGATATTCGAAGAAATGCCCCTTGGAATTCGATCAAGCCGAGCAACGGCCGACCGAGATTGAACACCGAAGAGCTGAGAAAAAGAAGAGACGACTCGCTGAACCAATCGAGTCAACTGTCGAACGTCGACGAGCAACAACCGACAACACGATCAATCGAACAGGTCTCCTTCGCTTTTCATCCGTTTTCAACTTGTTTCTCTTTCTCGGTTGTTTCCAGATCAATGACATGTTGAAGAACTTAATCAGAAACCGCTATAAAGATATTGAAGATGAATTCAAGAAGGTCGACCGTGGCTCCTACGGCGAACTAACCAAGGATCTTCTACACGATCTCTTTAAACGGTTCGTTTCATTTCGAGGCGATTATTTCATTCTACAGCACGGTCTCACCAGTAGTTGACCGCATCCGAAACGGACTTCACCATAGAAACAACTAAATGCCGTTAGGGTTAGTTCACGCTAAGTTTAGATATGGAGGTATGCCTGACTAATGTCGAAAACTATGTTTTTAATCATTTTATATGAAGAATAATCGAACAAGGAAATATCTAACAATCAATAACTTTTATATAATTTTTCTTTTATCCTTCGCGACTACGAACGACAACTCTTCCAAATATTTCTCTTGACTAATTTCATTATTTGCACAACAGTCAGCAAGTCTATCAATACGACGTTGTACAGAATGTGCTTTCTGTTTTCGGTTCACCAGTCGTAGTTATACATCGTTTTGTAATATTAGAAATGAGTGTCAAAAATATGAGATATTACAGGATTTATACAACTAGATATCCTTGCGTATACTCTTTTCATTTCTTTTTTTCAATTCGTCTGACAATTGGACATTAACAGCCTAAGCTCTAATCTTTGTAAATGCTCTTTTTTTAATCCGAGAAAGTGATTATTTATCTAGAGTACGCTGGGGCAAATCAATTACATTTTTCAAAACTTTGTCTTTTTTCTTTAATAACTTTTTTAATTTTCATCGGATAAAAAAGTTCCGCTACCAACAGTGTAGAGAAAA
>OENT01003512.1:0-12033 GCA_900239685.1 Rotaria macrura | reverse complement strand
GCGTTATAGTAATTATCAAACCGTTAAAACGTTTTATATCATCACTAGAAGCCAGTACTTTGTGAAATATTGAGTCAATGTTGCCAAATGGCAACATCCGGCTGGAAAGGGTTAAAGGTTTTATTATACGTTGCACTTTAATAAACCCTTTAAGAAAGCCTATTTGAGACGACCAAACAACTTAAACAGAGTTCGGTTGCCGGTAAATTTTAGATTTTAGATTTAGATATTCCAAGTGATAGACAACTGTTCGAAACCTCTAAATCCAGAATATTAGCTCTTTCTGACTCTCTGTGAAGAATGGGAACGTGCACAAGTAACACACCTTCGAGCACTTGATCAAAAAGTCGACTTTTTACACTAGTCTTTGTATTTTCGACTTTTTTCAGCAATCGTTCATCAGTTTCATTTGGAGAACATCTCAAAAGATGCATAATTGTTTTCTCTACAAGCCTGGTTGACAGAATTGTTGCTGGAGCATATTGTGTAATCCATAGTGTCAATATACCGAAAACATTCTTGGTTGCAAAAAACTAAGATTTTCTAGTATTCTGCTTTTAATCTCACTGGATAATTCTGTCCCAAAATTATTTTAATATTTTCTGAAAGCCCTTTCAATTCTGCATCGTTTAAGGTATTAATCAAATCTTTTAAATTCTGTTAGCGAAAGTTAGTCCATACAAGAAATGTTAGCCTATGGTGATGAATTTCACTAATTTCGCTCTTTTTTTCACCCTTGTTTTTTACATATTTGATCAAGTCAAAATTCTGACTCCAGATTCGTAATTAGCACAAAAAACTTCGTCGAGTAGACTACTGTTGAAATATTTCCCAGGCACATCCTCTGTCCCTTGCCTGCTCAAACACTAATTTCTAAATTATTATCCTATATTCGTTCCAGTACATCGACTATTGATATAGCATCAAATTAGTGTTCAAATGCAAGCACATGACTCCATAGAGCTTTTCAAGGACAACAAGATGCACTATCGGACTTTCTATTTCATTCATTTTTGGGGTCGAAAAACATCATTTATTTTCGACAAGTTTATGAACATCATACTTGTGACTTCATTTGGTTGCATTTACTTTATGTTATCATTCCTGTGTTATTCTAATGAAGGTTTCCAGTCGGGTTTACTTGTCGAGGAGTATCAACAAGGAGTTCAGATCTAAAGTGAAACAACTACTTCCAAACAATTTGCTCAATTTTTTGTCTTTGCTCGAGGCTTGCTTACAGTATTCGTCAGTTTCGGGAATACCCGATTATAGGACCCCATCTACTAATTGGCACACAAAAATATTCCTCTAATCAATAAAAAACTATGAGACAATGGAAAGCTAGATCACCGAAAAGAATACGAAAACTTGAAAGAACAATACCTAGGCGATGAACACGAAAAATAGAATGTAACTGCTGTTGTTTATCAGTTCAAAACTATTTCGTTTGATTGATTTGGCGAAACAAATTCTAACAATTAGTTAAATAATCCTCTAGAAATACAGTAAATAAATGAGAGCTTCATCCATCATACTGATATAGCATGGACATACGTCTTTTGATCGTGTACCAATATAGTCTCTCATTGTCAGTGACGTCTGTGGAATCTGGTTACCGAAACCTCGCCAATAAGACTTTCGTCAATAGGACATACCCCAGTTGCGAAAGTTCGGGGCTTGTATTGGCGAAAAGCTATCGACTTTCAATAATTGACAAAACTCCAGAGAGTATGTCGGAGAAAGTATAGTGGACTTCCACCAACTGAAAAAAAGAATATTTATGATAGGATAACTGTAGGGGCTAAAATTGATGTTCTTGGAATACATGTTTCAAGTGGTTCCACACATCAATATAGTCGATAGACGTTGTCTAATTCATATGTAACTCATAATAGAACTGGTGAAAGTCTAAGAGATATCTTGGCAAAAGTGGAATGAATCTTCGCCAATTGGGGAAATTACAGTGAACTTGCATCATTGGCGAAGGTCGTATTGGCGCAATTCTAGAACCCCAGGAAACCGGACTGTAACGGTCTGTGGCGATGTATTAAGCCACTGGAACCCATCAGTCAATGTCCCTGACGCTTCGGGAACTCATCAATCAACGTCTCCGGTACCTACAGAACATGTCTGTGACGATGAGTTGCGCCAGAAGCAACAGGCTGCCATGGTCATTACCGCCTCAAGAATCCCTCAATCATTGTTTCTAACGTTTTCTGAAACTAGTCTGTCATCGTCTGAACTACATCCAGAGTTAAGTCCAACAACCCAACCCTAACCTGTACCTTACGGTATGGTAGGTCAGGGTTAAGGTACGAATCTTGTAGGGTAAGGTACGACAGGATTAGAGTACGAAAAAAACGTAGAGTAGAGTAGGCTATCGAAATTTATACCATCACTGGACTCTAATCCAGAACCTGTCTGTGACGATCCATAGCGCCTCGAAATTCAGTCCGTCATGATCTTTGGTGCTCCTACGAACCATCAGTCATTATCTTTCATTAGGGATGCAACTGCAACGATTACCGCCACAATCGGAAACCGGTTCACCGGTAACGGTTTCAATTTGTAAACGTTTCATCAGTTACCATTTTATGCCGATGCAAGCTATTATTAGCCGGTATAAACTGGCGCTACAATGATTACAGTGGATTACATACAAGGGGAAACAGCTGATTATTGATTAGATATGATTAGCAGTGATTACGAGTGATTACGTAATCCCTCCTAATCACTGCTAATAATATCTAATCAATAATCAGCTGTTTCCCCTTGATTACATATCACCGATTCATACCAGTAACCGGTTCTAACTCACAAACATCGATATTAGTCTCGATATTCTCCTTAAACCGCAGGTATAAACCAAAAGTAACGTTCATCGACGCCGAAAGTCGATTCACTGGGCCCTAGACTGATAGGGGTTACGACTGGAACTACCTCAACTGGAGAGAAAATTAGTTGTTCGTGTCAGAATCTGATCCTGAAGTTTCAAAGAAACGACCGGATAAGTTCATAGGATACACGGAGGGAGTCGAATAAGTAGAAACGAGGCAAGAACAAGCGAAAAATGAAAGTTTTCCTACGAAAATGAATGAGAAACAACACAAAGACAAAGCAAAATACGAAGAGCGGCAGCAGCAAATTGGGGCTTTGGAAAGGGGCCAGGGATCTCAAGTTCTCGAATAGATCAGAAACGTGTTTGAAAAATCATGTCAGGGGGCTCGAAGGCTTTCACAGGTCGGAAGCAGTAGAGCAAGAACCCCGAACTTTTTTATAGGCTTCGTAGACCGAACCCTATACAAAATTTCAGACTCGTTGCATGCCTAGTGGGGAAGGTGGTAGGTTAGGTCTCACCTAACTACTAACTCGCCAGACTCAGAGGTTTTACGATGGCAGCCTCAAAATTCCTTAGGGGGCATATCCTGCTTGGGCTCCATCACCGGGAGAAAGTTATTTGGTGTTTCCCTTCCATGGATTCAAACATCATAGGAACCATAAAAATGGTCATTTGTGCCACAAAAACGGTGATTTTGGTCACTGTAGTGCTTCTATCATTGGTTGCTACAGGCAGACAGACACAAGTGAATTCCCGTTTCCAGACCCTCACCTTTCAGTCTAGGGGGGAAAAATCGTTCAAAGGCAGTAGGACGGCTACGGCAACGACCGGTTATTTTTACTGTTACATCCCTTCTTTAAACAGGTATAAACCGGTATAGCAGGGATTACCCAGTACTAACCGGTATTAGCCAGCATTAGCCTGTATTAACCGGTATCAACGGTTACCGGTGGAACGGTTATAGGTAATGGCGGTCACCAACAGAACGGTTAACCGGTGATTTAGCATCACAGTTGCATCCCTATCTTTGGTGCAGCCAAAGCTCGTCTATCACCGCCTGTGGTGGATGCAGATCCAATATTTGGTGTTCTCTCGCACGTCGGGAACACGTCGGCCAAGGTCTTTGACGCTGGACACTGGTAGGCCTCGCCTGTAATTGTTTATGCTAACGAGAGAACCTGTCTGCGAGGATCGCTGACGCCACTACGACCCGGCATTCGTGGTCTTTGATGCTGTTGGATCCCGTCTATCAACATCTGTGGTGCTCACAGAACGTGTTGGGGCTATCTCTCGCATGTCTTGAATCTATCTGTAACACACTTTGACACCTCCAGAACCCATCTGTGGTGCTTGTAGAAACCGCGAATCATTTATTTCGACACCTCTGGTACCCACCTGATTTGTTCTGCGATTCTCTTTGAGACAGTCGGCAACCGCTTGTGTATCCGAACGTAGAAACAGTCTAAATTTCTATGCTAAATTCATCGACACATGGGGATCGTGTTCTCGAATTTAATCCTGAGGAATGTCTGGTGGCAGCTTCTATTTTCGATTTTGACAAGGTACTTCCTATATGTCAGGGTCAGTTACTGTCTGGGATGGATGTCATTACCGGTGAATCTTCATGCTTGTTAAAAATGGTAGCTACTATCAGAACCTTGGCAGCAATGATAGCTTCCGTTATTTTTTTGCAGATTCCAGTAGTTTTAGTAGTCCTTAGCAATTA
The DNA here is from genome assembly GCA_900239685.1 of Rotaria macrura. Taxonomy (NCBI): domain Eukaryota; kingdom Metazoa; phylum Rotifera; class Eurotatoria; order Philodinida; family Philodinidae; genus Rotaria; species Rotaria macrura. The sequence goes on along the minus strand of OENT01003512.1, from coordinate 7,468 downwards.
TTCGTACTCGACTTGTGCACAAGAGTCTCTGGTAATCTTTTTTAGTTCTTTGTAATTCCTAATCCTGGTCAGTAATCTTCAATGATCCCTGCAGGTCGCTTATAATTGTTTGAAATCCTGTAATATTCCTAGCTATGGCATTAGATATGCGTGATCCACCATTTACTCTGTTATCAATAATTTTAATTGCAAAAGGGAGTGAAACGCAATTCAAAATCGATACGATATAGTTTGTGAAAATAGACAGTAAGTGATAAGCACTAACAAAGATAGAAACACTATAATAACAAATATTGTTCTGAAGTTCATAACTACTCTAAAGTTGAACCGAGGAAGCCCTCTAGTACAACACATCTAGGACTGGAATCTGCAACTTGCATATTTTATATTAGCAAGAATAATTAACGATTGTAGCATTTGTTGTTAAGGGATTTAATTCGGGTGACGGAGAAGGTTACATAACTGTGGTCAATAGTAAAGATACGGAAGATAGAAGCTTAAAACAATCGACTTAAATTTTAGAATCACTACTTTCTTCCAAAATTTGTTTGAGCTCAACAAAACCCAGTGTTCATAAAACCTGCATTTAAGAGTACCCATTCGGCACGGAACATATTCTTGGACTCGTTCTCATTGATGCATACACTTTACTTTATACTGCTCTCGTATTATATACTATGGAGTTCAGAAATAAGATATAGCAGATTATCCGCATCTATTCGATCTTTTTGTAACAGCTTCTCTCAATGTTGAAAATAACCGGTCAGCTACTTTTCTTGCTGCTCAGATTAATATCCCACCCATCGATAATTCACAAGTAAACGTTTTATGTACTAGTTTTTATCATGGTGCTCTTCTGCGCAGAAATCAAAGTCATCTCAGCAACATCATTGTTCAATACCCTCGTGTCGTCAAAGAATTTACTGGAGTGTGACCGTCATGGTCAACTATCTCATGAATTCGAGTTCCTTTTGAATAGGTGGTAGTAGAATAGTAAACGGTAGAATTTCTTGCTTAATAGCGTCAGTACCCGTGGAATTGATCCGACGGAGTGAATTCACAGATATATCGGCATGAATCATTTCTCTTTTTTTAACCTAAGATGGTCGAATCAAATTTTCAATTATTTATATATAATTCGTAATGCAAAACTTATGCTTAAATCGGACGTATTGATGTTTCCTATTGATTTTTAACAGTTTCGTCTCTCTTGTCATGCATCGGTGAAGTGAAAATTTCGAAGAACTACAGATTCAATATTAGCTTTGACATTCGATTCCTGCTCTCCACAGGACGTTGTTGTCTAGGTCTGTGTTGTCTTTGCCTCTCAAGAAATGCTTACATTATCTCCTATATTTGTACAAAGTACAGTACAAAAACATTAGGGAAATACAAGCAAATTTTGAACAAATTCAAGTTCCGAAAAAATGACTCGATTTCGTAATCATAGTATAGCTCGGTACGAAAAGAAGTCGATCAAATATAATTAGCACATTGAAATGAATTATCAACCAAAAGGAACAGTCTGAAGAATGTTGCATCACAGGCACGGTTTTTGGCATCAGTAAAAATTGAATTTGATTCTTGAATACTCACACATGCTTATTCTCTCAAAACCAAAATCATAAAACTCAAAAATTAATGCATGCTGACCGATAAGAAACTACCGACCCGGTTCCACCGACTGTTTATCATCACTAGTTGCAGTTCTGGGTCGCCCTTCTCTTCAAACCTGTTATTTCTAGCTCTCATCATGACAACCGTGGGCATTTGAAAACCTTCTTCTAGATTCATAGAAGAATTCTACTAGAGACAAGTCCAAAAGAACAAGTTTTCAAAACTTAGAAGGTACTCTTAGTAGTAAAGTCTTGTTGTTGCATTTAAAATAAGATCCTCCACAAGAAAACGCCGAGAATCCTTCGGACATCTGAAAATATATCTACGACACCCAGAAATGAATAAAGGGTCTTCTCAAATTTTGCTGTCCTGCAATCTTAAGCTCTAGCAAAGGTGAGTGGTCAGATTCTACACAAACATAATCTTCATGAAGTTTGAGACTATAACTTATAAAGCTAAAGCTCCACTGCAATACTTTTTTTCAAACTCTGTAATAAATCTTTATTTTCTTGCAATAACCATTCGTTAGCTAGAAATTCGAAGATTTATATATAGCACTACTCGATACCACGTTACCAGGTAACATGACAATAATCAACGGTAACCTCCGATTTTTAATTACGAAGAAGTACCTTAAAATTACCGTAAAGCTAAAATAAGTACTTTGCTAAACTTTTCAGCACAGGAAGTACGTTTAAGTACTTTAAAGTACTTCAAAGAACTTTAAGGTACCATGAAGTACTGTGAAGCGTCGTAAAGTACCGTAAAGTACCATAAAATACGCAAAGTACTGAAGTACGATGTTTCCCCCTTGGGCCAAATGCTTTGTTTGTTGAAGATTACGCTGCAGGCAGATGATTTTATTCTTTATCCTCAAGTAATGATCTCTAGCTTGCAGACTCAAACAATCAATTATGTATTTCGCATCCTAAAAGAAAATTTTCCACTCTTACTCTTATTCATACTCAAATTCTACTGTTATTCAAATTTTGCTTTGATATGTGAGTTGATTGATTTAGCAGCAACATTTTTATGACTTTGGTTACTTATCATCTACTTAGTATCTGAAGTCGAAAGATACAGTCAGAGAGAAAAGAAAAAAAGACAATACATTCATCGTATAGATAATACCATACAAATTGAGACGAACGAAAGGACTAAATAAAATGTAGATTAGCTGACAAGTACTAAATAGCGTCGACCGACGATTGGCATTTATTGATAAATCGATCGGTTTAGTTAATAAAATCATGTTTGCCCATGCTCTCTAAACAGATGGGTACTCTATCGAACCATTTTTAAGTTCCACTGAAGCTGTGAAACTACGAAGCTATTTTAAAATTGGTGGCACGAAAAAATATTCGGTATCAAAAATACGAAACTGGGAATGTTTTGCATCAAACCAAGAAGGATTTGTCTGGAACCTTTACAGGGTTATATTTTTGATACAGAATCGTTTTTTGTGTGCCACGAGTTTCAACACGAGTAACGCTAGCTATAGCAGGACTCGCTTGGCTCTCGACTGAATTCAATGTAGTAATCATTTACTATCACTCATACTGCTCTCCCACTATGATCTCCTTCGTTCGAAATTTCACTCTTGTTTAGAATGATCTCCATTTCGTGATCATTTAATTACCTTTGAATCTGACCATGTCGTTCAAAATAGAATTGAATTGAGTTTACTGCAATATCAATATTCTACAGAAATATCATTTAGAGTGGAACACCAAGAGCGACTCCAAACAATCTTGCATTTCCTACTATTTTTTGCTGAACACAGAGAGAGAGAGAAGAGACGCGTCTGAGAAAATCTAGATTTTTAGAGATTGGTATTTCACTAATTGATCACTTTGAAAATATTCTCTACAACTCACTTTTGCTCAGAAAAAAAATAAGATGTTACGATTTGTTTTTGAACTCATATACAAAATAATAATAGTTGATTGAGAGAATGACGGTGGTACTATAGAGATTGATCAGAAAAGATATAATTTCACAAGACAACTGAAAGATGGCAACCTGACAACCAAAATATCAGACTGCATTGCAGTCTCACAATATATATCAGCAGTGAATGAACATTATTGGAGCCAGTGATGAGTTCTGAGAAGATTAGTATACATTTTCTCGCAGAACTATTATATTCTTATATAATTTCAAGCTTTCGTTCTAGGTGACGAGTTGATTCTTCTATTATTGTAGCTTTGGCACAGGATTAACATACAATAGAAGTTCAACACATTCTTATTTCAAGGAACGAATGAAAGTTAAGTGGCTTTTAACCATCATTTTGTATAGTGTGCACCTTTAAAACGAGTTTCTAAGCAAGCTGATATTACCGTTGTATTTAGAATATCTCAAATCCTCTTTTCTCATTGACCACTCTTTTTTTTAAATCAACGGAAAATGTGCTTTTCATGTACTAGTTCGTCCAACTATAACGCTAAGACACTGATTTTTGTCAACCAAATTTAATGCACTTAACGTACTTAGAAAATACTTAATTTTCATATATATTGATCACTGTATCATAGATATCATTCTATAAAAAAATCAAGTTGCTAGGCCAAAACGTGAGCTCATGAACTATACAATAAGCTAGACAATGTACATGAACATACAAGTTCTCCTGACCCTGAGAAAAGAGAGCGAAAATTTTCAAATTACGATTTAAAAAATCTTTTTAACGCGGTTTTCGATGCCAAAACCCTATTTTTTAAAACAAAAGTATCCAAATATTTAATCAGCATAAAAAACTGCCTGAAAAAGTGTTTGGACCAGCCTATATCGGAAAACTTTTCTCGGAAAATTTCATTAGCGAAGTTTCGTGCTACGTGGACAAGCTGATACACGCGCACAACTTTAATATCAATATGCTACTTCTCGCTTTTCATCAACCACACGTTCGCAATATTGTACTTCTACAGAATACATGATTTCTAGACTTGGCCTGGAAAAGCACTTTTCTGTTTTTATCCTACATTGCTTCAATACTTCTGATCCCATAGGTGGAGAGCACTTCTATGTATTCCAGAAACCTGAAGTCATCTGCCAATCAATTCTCAAATCAGTGCCTAAGTATTCATCGGAGCCCAAAGGGGGCACCGCGCACCATTACCCACGCACTGTATCAAGTTCACTTTCAAAAAGAGAATTTGGTTTCACTAACAATGTAGCTATATCAACTTAGATGTATTGAGAAAAATCAGCATTAACTTGTAATTCTTCGTTACAGAAATCTTTGTAAAATATTCTGCAGCAATGAGCTACATTTCATACAGAACGTTTCTGGTGGGTGACGTAAATGAATTATGAAATAATACAAAATAAATGTATTACATTATAATTCTCTTTCTCGTATGTTCTATTAATATTGATGTTAGGATCTATCAGAGTCCGCAAGACAACACAGGCTTGGGTGCCACAAAAGGAGTTCCCATCTCTACTTTAACCCTGTTAAACCCCGGCAGACTTTGATATAGTGTATAGGAAATTCATTACTTTAGTACACTTATAAGAAGCATATACACTCTAATATAGGATTGAGTGAATGAGCAGATACATATAGAATTTATATGTATTGATTAATCCTTGAAATAAGTGTCTTTGAATAAATTTTGAAATATCTTGTATTCCATTAGCAACATGAAGTGACCTTTTCCGCACGAGATCTACAGTGAATCTTTCCGACTAACAGGTAGCCGTAAAGGATGCCCAGGAAAGTCAGCCAAGAAAAATAAGCTACTCATTTCCTATAATCTACTCCTCCAAATAATGATTCCTTTTCATTTTCAATTAAAACGATACTTTTGTGCATGTTCACATAATTCTTCGACAAAGAACTCAAAACGTCTCAAAAGCATAGATTAGCATAATAGGGTTCCGCTGATACTGTCTTTGGAAAGAGCGGTTTGTATTATGACTTATCCAAATGTAATTCAGCAAGCATGAAGATACTCGGATGACAACCTTGTAGGACACTCAGTTCATCGGATAAAACCCATACGAGAGGGAATTTCATCGGTAATGATCAAGATCCAAAAAAAGCTTCTTTTGGCAAAACATCGATGACAGAATAATCTTAATTTACGAAACGTCTATCATATAAAGCTCGAGGAACTGAAAAAGCGAACAAAAAATACTTCAACGCTTTCAACGGCGGCCCGAAAGGCTAGATTGATCGAAAACGCTGCCCAAAGAATTCGATAAAATGAAATCTCGACGCAGAAAAATGCGATCAACTGAACTTTTATCTGAAAACTCGACAGACTGAATCTGGCAACCATTAAAGTCTTCATTGACTTATAATCTTTGACCGCAAGCAGTCTAACAAACGTGAAAACTAATTTAGTTTCATATCTCCATCCCTTCAGTCGTAGAAAAACATTAGTTTTTTGATAAACATCTTTATTTGTCTTAGAAAAAAGTAAAATTCAAAATTTCGAAACACCCGGCCACCTTTTGGTAAAAATTCTGTAAGCGGTTCGAAACTCGTTAATTGGTTTGTGCGTGCCTTAAAACGTGATTGTAAACATATACGCAGCTATACAAACTCATTTTATTTCAGTTAGTGTATCCATTAGAAGAACTATCTGATGTTACGGAACTTCTACGGAACTTTCAAAAATGTTCGGTATTGTAACACTGTTTTTCTTGAGAGTGTGTCATATATCGGTTCCAATCATTTCCAATTCTCACAGTATCTTGACAGTAACTATATAAATTTCTAACTAGTTTCTCTAATGCGTTGAAGCTTCAAAATACTTTACCCACCGCACTTCAGAGTACTTTCAACGATACCTGTGGTTCGTCTTGGATGCCTCCTTCCCACAAGAGTACTCTCTATATACCAGGAAGTAGATAATAATATGGCAGCCACTATACCAACGCTAGCCATATACGTTGACTATCGGAAAGCACATGACAAAGTTTGGCATGCAGCACTTATAGTTAAGCTTAATCGCTCAGGTATACCTCATGGCTTGCTCAAATTTTTTGTATCATGGTTGAACGACAGACAAGCATTTGTTGTTTTCGGAGAACAAAGTTCGAATAGATTTAAAATTTTTTCGTGTCTTCCACAAGGCAGCAGTTTGAGTCCGTATCTCTTTATCGTCTTTCATAGTGATCTGACTGAAGTTCTTGGTGCACATTCAGCTCACCTTTTTGCAGACGACTTCAACTTACTCATCTGTCCTCCAATATCAAAACATTTTGTACCTGTGATATAATATCTAGAGAAAGAAGGGACTAAAGTATGCAACAAGATCTCAGAGTATTCATGGAAATGCAAACAACCGATAAATATTAGTAAAATAGTAGAGCAAATCTTTTTCTCACAAGTTACAATGCCACAGATAAATATCACTATGGACGGACAGAAGATCGAAATTGTTAAATCCTTTAAATATTTGGGTTTTACTTGGACAAGTGAGTTGTCCTTGAAACCAACTATCGATAAATGTGTAGAGAACATACAGAAATCATTCATAAAATTGAAATGATTAAGAGCAGGCAACACATTAAACACAGCAGTGTTGATAACATGTTTATTCGCTTATAGTTTTCCGTATTTCGCTTGGTTGTTTCCTTTTTTTTCCACTGCTACCCAAAACGCAACAAGAAACCCTGAGGCACAAATTTCTGGTAGGAATCAGGCTGGTGCATCGATGCCAGCATATACCTGAGCACACTATTCGAAACGATAAAAGAAAACACTTCAGATTTTTATTTCAAAAAATACATAACGAAAAGACTAAAAGAAATGAACGAATCTGATTTAGGAAATTCCCTCTTTTATAATGATATATTTTACTTGGATGAGTTTTAAAAAAAGTAAAGGAGATCA
>OENT01003511.1:0-12036 GCA_900239685.1 Rotaria macrura | reverse complement strand
AACGCCTTTATCTGCGTTTTTACCATCACTCGATACTGAAACGCACCAGGACGCCGAAATTTGCAACATAAACGCATCTAGCTGCGTCTAAAATGCGTTTCCTGATTACATGGGTAAGTAAAACAAAATACAGTATTTTCTATAAGTATTTATGGTAATTGCAATGGGTAAGATACTAAATATGTAAGAAAAGATCAATGTTAAATGTTACAAAACTATCTGTATGAAGTATCAAATTATAAAGACAAATTATTCTTTGATGCAATCGAACGTCGCTATTCATCGCCAATTACTACTTATACATGATTAATAAATAAATAATTATTCGTTTCATCGCACAAATTTATAGACAACAATAAAATAGAACATTATCTGCATATACATTGTTCATTCATTTCAGACGACTGAATTTTAGGACATTCTTGCAATAATTGAAAATGACACTTTTCTATTTCATTGACTTGTTTTTTTTCTATCGAAGTAAGTCACAAAACTTCTCGGTATTGTTACGGACGTAGCCGAAGAAAAACAGTCATCAGTAAATGTATCAACGATTCAACACAAACAATCTTCCACGAAGCATCAAGTAAGAACAATGGGAGTCTCAATAAAACTTTACATTCATATTCAAAGGTCTTATGCTGTAGCAGCATATGTACTCAATTGTTTTTTGGGCTTATTTATTTGTTTGATCGTGTCCACTATTACGCTTGCTCTCATTCCACTCTATTTGTCCTTTCGTGATCTTACTCCAGCTAGTATTGATAATAAGTAATTCATTGTTAATACAATATGTATATTTTAATAGTCTTTTATTTTCTCCTACACGGCGTACTCTCGATGTATATGCTTATTGTCATATTGAAAATATGACAGCGAGTACGTGGAATTCATCGACAGTATTTATTGATGATAAAAATTGGCCTCGTATTGAGCAAACCGTAAGTAAAACCGAAATATGATCTATGTGACTTTTTCTAATTAAATTTCAGATACAAACTCTATTAAATTCTAAAATAAATAATATTCAATTCACAAATATATCAGATGTACGAATCTTTGACTTGAAATCAAGAATATTTTCAATGCAATCGAAATCAATTTCAACAGCATGGTGTGATATCAATGGTTGTTTGCGAGTTTCAGGTAAAATTATATTTTCCATCGGTTGTCCATCAGCATGTCAATTACGTAAAATGAATAAAATTGAAATTTTAAATTCAATCGAACCGTCGATTAAACTCAATCTCAATTCCACATTGAATATGAATTATATCATTGTGTTAGATGCGTTTACCATCGGTAAGAAAATATTATTCATACTCAGTTTTTTGAATATTCATATAGCTTGTTTTCTTTGTTGCAGTCATATCAGAAGGTATCTATATATATTAGAGAAAGGAAATGAAGTCAGATTAATATGATTTTTAGGCAAAGAAAGTGGTGATCCAGTTAAAGTATTCTTGGTGTATAGTATTTCGGACAATTATGATCGAAGATTGCGATCTGCATCAAGTGTCTTAGTTGATAATTTAAGTTTGATTAATGTAACTCGTCTAGTAAGATATTCAGAAATTTTATTTGGAAATTTTCACGTTTTAATTAACTATTCATTGAAGGTTGATAGCAGTATCGTCGAATCTCATATGGATATTTATAAATTTAGTGTTGTTCAAGCAGAAGTAATGATGCAATCTTTTATACTCAATGTTACCGTTTTATTCACGTTTAACATAAAATGTACCGTTGATTGTCAACAAAAACAAATCAATCAACTAGAAAATAATACGAAGTCAAACGTTCTTAATCCAATCGCTATTATCTATAATGGAAAAATTCATTTTCATAATGTTTCATTAATTGGCAAGTTTCATTTTTCTTCGATCGATTTCAATTTACGGCATATTCAAAGTCATGATAGCCCCTGCATAATTCTATCGTATTTCAATCATCTAGGATTGACTTAATAAGAATAGAATTTCAATCATAGATGTTATTCTGTGATCTGAATAGGTAAAGAAAATCAAGAAAATTCATAGTCTGAATTATCATGATTTTTTCCTATGACTATTGGGAAATTCCAAGTGAAAAATGTATTGATTCATGATATGATCCTCAACAAAATGGTGGATTATCTATATTCTCTATAGAGTAACACTTGTTGCGCATTAAAATAACTGAACATACAAGTAGTGAGAAAGAGAAGTATTTGAATTACAAATCTTGTTAGTCACTCTCTATCTCTAATTTCTTTTATTTTTTCAAATTACTATTCGTATCATTGTATAACTATTTAAAAAATGTGGAATCTAATGACCTAATAATTAATATTGTGCAGTCGAAGCTGTAATATTCAAGTGAAAGTTTTCTAGAACTATCTACGGTAGAAACAAATAGTATTGATCGAAATTCATCAATTATCATATCAGTGTCGAAGGGAAGCGAAATAATACAATAGATATAATAATTAGGAACATCGAATTCACTTTTAGACGTTGTGATTATGACATCAGCAACACTTGGGACATCCACAGAAGAAACTACAAAGAGTAAGAACCAGAATTTTAATAATTTCAATGTTTATCGAATATGTATTTATATTTAAGTGGTAGGCAATACAACAATAAACACAATAACTAGCTCAATCATGGGTAGATCGATACGTGTGAAATTCAGTTAAATATTCTTCTTTGTCAACTATTTTATAGATACTATGAAAATAATTTTCGAAGTCAACTACAAATTAGAACCATCGGATTTTATAGTAGATAATGATTTTAAAATGGGTCCTGTCGTGGACAACTCAACTTTGAACGATCTAACAAACATGGTCATTACTAGTAGATATGAATATTTCAGTTATTATTTTTTTGTCACGTTTCAGATGCAAACCACTCTATTAAATGATTCAAAAGTCACTGTGTTTGTATTCAATGCAACAATAGAAAATGATAGTGAAAATTCTACAATGAAGTTTGTATTTTCTTTCTTCGGATTTTGATTTCATATTTACGTAAATACAATTCAATAGGACAGTTTCATCGGATTCTACCAATTATATTCTTCGTCTTATAGTTTACTATATTTGTGAAATAACATGTGATACATGTATTCAAACAATCGATAATGCTTTACACAGTAAACCACAGTTAGATAAGTTGATTAAAATCCAAAATGCGTCTTTAATTAATATTTCTCGACCGATCTTTATTTTTAATATTAGTTAGTATCCATGTAGATATATTTACAGACGAAAATGTTTCACTATATCTAATATACACGACGAGTTTTTTCTGTTAATTTTTGCTATTGAATATTTTAGTACCAAATCCAATGACAACCCTTCTTCTAACTTCTCATCCAGGTAATTTATCCATTGTTATGAAAATGAAAAGACTTATATTCGGTTTTTAATCAGCAAAATTCTTAATAAGCATTGTTGGAAGTGGAAAGTTTTTTTGAGAATAACATCATAACATCTTCAGATAATCGCGAGAGAAGTTTTCGAGATTCCTTCAGTCTTTAAAACGAATGTCTAAATTAGTGTCTATTCTCTGATATGCTTTCTAATTGTACGATGTTTATGTCTATAATATTTAGTTTTTGAGTCGACTTTACCGTTTTCAACAACAAAATTAAACAATCATGATTACAGCGAAATTAGTTATACAAAAGCAACAGCAGGTTCAACACTGACTCATGCTACGACTCATCCGCCTACTATGCAACATCAAGCAACAGAAAATATAGGTACAATTCATCAAACATTTGCACAAACTAGTACCGCTTATCATACAATACAACATGTGAGCACGATTTTTCATACAACTGATCATGCAAGTACGACGAGTCATACAACTAGCCATACGAGTACAGCCACGCACTCAACGGATCATACGAGTATGGTTAGCCAAACAACTGATCCAATGAATATGATCAGTTACGCGTCACAAGATGAAGTGAATCTTTCCAATACAACTAATTTTCCGTCTGCAAGACAATAGAATTTATATATGCTGCAATGCAGTTGATCTCTAGAAAAACTAATCTTGCCTAGTGAAAACAATAGAACAATGAGAAATTATATTTTCATTCATCTATGAAGCAATTAATTCCTCACCTTTTAGCTTTATTTTTCTCACTATTAATACATTTTGTATCTTGTTCTATTTAAACCGGGGTCTACCAAGCAATTGAAAATATATTTAAACATTCATGTATACTAAAATTGTTACTATAAACTAGAATCATGGCATGCAGGAGCTTGTAAAGAATTAAAACTGATTGCTAGTCTTTTGGTTTTTCAGAAGATTAATATCAAGGGAGATGAGAAACTCTTTGAATTCTCTCATGGTAATACTTTTATAACTTTTCATATATACTCCTGGAAAGAAAAAGTTAGCCACTATGTTTGTCCTATCTTTACACCCGAAAAGGACTTTATTTGGAAATTAATTATGTCATTCGATAGCCCTCGTCGAGCTCTATCAAAATATGACTTTTGGTCATATTTGGCTTTCATATGGTGGAAAATCACTCAAGTGGAATGAAGATCCGACGAAAGTGAGATTCCTAAATTGTCGATTTTCTGATTCCGTTCGCATTTAGCATTTTGATGGATCTTTGGCTAGATAAAGAATTTTTGAAGAAGTAAGTCGATATTCCGATAGCCCTGAAAATTCTCTACAAGATTGACACTCTCGTTATAGTATAACTGTTTCCCCTCAGAATACAATACAAAAACAAAATGCAAATTTTTCCGAGTGGCCATTTTGAAAACGCATATTTTTTTCAAAGTTTTCCTTCAGATTGTCACCTCTCTACCGATCAGTTTCTCTAAATAGAACTAGATGTTCCTGTAACTCATCGAATCAGCTATCACATTATATATTTTCGCTTGTCATGGATAACTAAATGAATGAAAAGTAAACTCTAGATTATGGTTTACGGGTGTGGGTATGGGTGTGGGTGTGGATGTGGATGTGGATGAAAGTGTGGGTGTGGGCGTATATGGTTATGTGTGTGTGATCGAGGGTGTGGGCTTAGACGTGCGTGTTCGTCCTGCTTAAGAAGGACACAGTCACATGCACACAGTCGCAGGCGCACCACCATTTCGCCATGCACACTCATATGCAGAGGTACTGCCACACTCAGACTCTGTGCGCGTTTCTTCACGTTTCTATTTCCTGTTCTATAACGTTAAGTAGAGGAGAAATGAAAATGCATTGTCAAATGTAGTTTCAGCTGCCAATGGGAATTGGAGGAATATTTTGAGTTGTAGTAAAGAGAAGAACATGTTATTTTGTTCTCAACAAAATAGTGATGTCAGAGAAGCCTGTTTGAATGTTGCCAGCTTTTTGTTGTTATGGGAACGATAAGAAATGGTATTTATGCTCGTTGTCGTCACAGGTTAACACCATTTGTTCTGTTCTGTTGCTTTTTTTCCAGGTTTGACTGTTAATGGACCCTGAAATTTTCGAACTCACTATTGTTTCAAGGGTGTTTGTAAATTGGTGCTGCCGTTAGCGCGAAAAAAGCGGATCCCGTACACAGTACTTTGTCAAAAATATGCTTTGCGTAATCAACCTGTCGCAACGTTTTTCTTTTGAGCTGATATACTCCATTAAGGTTTATTAGAATCGAAAACCATTTCATGAAGCCTTTTAGCTCATAAATCATTTAGGGTATATGAGCCGTAGTATATCCGTTAAAGGGTTTATGATATTCAGAGGATTTGTATTGATGTGGGTACTGATCCAAGGAGAACACAGTCAGAAGCATTCAGGCTCACACGCACCGGTATTCGCACATCTAGACGCACAGGGACACGTATCGTTACAGTCATAGCCATGCGCACTATCTGTGTTCGAGTTGTCAGATTTCTGTTAGCTATTCTGTAACATGATGGTTGAGGAGAAATGAAGAAGCACTATAGAATGTAGTGTAAGCTGGCAATCGGAATTCAAAGAGTATTGCGAGTTTTAATTAAGGAGAAGAGTATGTTATTTTGTTGTCAACAACATTTTGACTGAAAAGATTCCTGTTTGAATGTTGCAGTCTGTTGGTTATGATGGAGACGAAAAGAAATGGCAGTTGTGCATTCTTACATTTTACATTTACTTTATTTCTTCTGTTCTACTGGAATTCATTTTGACGATTTACTGTTGATGCGACCCTGAAAGATACGAACTCACTATTGTTTTCAACATATTTCCAAATTAGCGATTCCCTTAGTCGAGAGAAAGCGGACCCGGTTCATAGTGTTCTTTGAAAGATACGCGTGGGATATTAAACTCTTCACAAGTGTGTATTGATCTCATATAATGTTATTGGGGTTTATCAGTATCAAAAACCATTTCATGAAGCCTTTTGCTCATAAATTCTTTAGGGTATATGAGCAGTAGTATATGAGTGAATTGCGCTGGTATTGTACGGTTGGGCGAGAAAAATCGAAACAAATAAAAGTGACTTTGAAGAACGTTTGAATTGTGCATTGGATAGAGCTTCATTGATTGTGTACAATTGAAGTATTTCCCCAACTATCAGGTTCTTCATTTCAGAAAAAAATAGAGTTTGTACTAAAACTGCATCTTTTTCGAGATTTCTTGACATAATAAAATAAATAATTCTCGAAATATTTTGACAAAAAAATCACGAAATAACAATTAATATATTGTTATTATAAATCAAACGAAAGCTTTTGAAAAGGAGAATCTAGCGAGCAAATATAGAACTTTATCGACAGATATACATGCCGATAGTAAAAGCGTAAAGGTACGGATGACATCTTCATCATGACCCTCACCATCTTAATTGTAGTTTTTTATTTGATTCATAAGACCGTTAGAAAAAAATTTTTTATTAATAGATTACTCCTTCTGTAGTCTGTCTAATAGAAAAAGAGAGTTTGAATTTTCTTTTAAATTGACTTTAGTAGATTGAATTTACTCTGTCTGGACATTTCGGTCCCAAAAAAATCTGTCGGGACATTTACGAGTAAAGTTCTTTTTTTTCATGAATGTACAAGCTTTAGAGTTGAAATTTTTACTACAGATTTATCATATAGTCAGCTAAAAAGGATAAAAATATCATGACCTTAGCTCTTACAACTACTGAGAAATCAAAGAAACAAAATCCAAAATCTGTCGGGACATTAAGGAAAAAGCAGGACCTCTTCCGTCTTGTTTTTAGTTTTTTATTTGATCCATAAGTTCGTTAGAAAAAAAAATTTTTATCGAACCACTTCTCGCTCTTTACTCTACCGAAAAGTAAAAACAGATTGGCGTTTGATTTCACATTGATTTCAGTAGATTGAATTTAATCTGTCGGGACATAAACTGGTCAAAGTGTTTGTTTAGCTAGTTTTGCAAGATTTTATCAGAAAATTAAAGCAAAATATGTGATCAATTTATATGATGCGAAAGAGGAAAATCTTAGCTACAAAATGGTTACAATAAATTATTTTTATCTATTCAAAATTGTAGGGCAGTAAGAGTGACTTTCATCGATAAGTGAGCCCAAAAAGCACTCACTTTGACCTTTTGTACTTGAAAATTCCATAGCTGTGATAGCAAAAAACCTTGATAGTTTTACGGTAAGTAGAATAGAGCCCAATGAATATTTCAAAGAAAAAATTATTAAAATTGGTTGAGTAGAAGTTGAGATATAAGTAATTTAGTGTTAGAAACTCAACCGTACAATACGAGAGCAATTCACTCATATGCGTAAAGGGTTTATCGCTTTGAGAAACTCTTCGGAAAAGCGTTTCCTAACGTACCCTTTGGAACAATACGTAGAATAAAGAACGCTTTTCCAAAGAGTATGTGAAGATAATAAACCCTTCTAGGGGCATTTTGCTGCTCATATACCCTTACAAATTTATGAACTAAAAGTGTTCGTGAAACGGTTTTCGATATTAATAAAAGCCAAAGTGGATATTTGAGATCAATAAACCGTTTTGAATGATTTATTATTCTACTTGTATTTTTGGCAGTGTACTCCATGTTCAGAGATGTGCAGCTTCTATCGGATATATTTAAGCATTACCAACACACTAGGGTTTTCATTTTCCGCTTACTATTACTAGTAAGTGGTCAAGAGTGGCCGATATTGCTCACGAGTTATTCGGTAAGTGATAAGTAGCATTTCCAGTTTAATGGTTTGCATTTAAATGAAAGTAAGCCATTTATGTTATTTTATCAATCTATTGCACTGGATGACGCATTTGAATTACGAAGTAATTCAAAGTAAATACATTACCACATCATTCAAAATGATCCGAACAGTTACTACAATTCCAGAACGGATAAATGATGAAAATACACTTTGTTTACTACCCGAGGAACCAGGGACTACCAGGAACTACCTGGGACTACCACACTGTAAAAAGTAAGGGTTTATGAAAGTGCAACGGGACACAAACCCTTTTTTCCGTTTTTGAAATATCTGATAAACCCTTTTTCTAAATCATAAACGTAAAAACCGTTTATTATCTTCTTCATATACGGAAAAAAAGGGTTTGTGTCCCGTTACACTTTCATAAACCCTTTTTTTGTTTAATAGCCTCTCAAAAACGTTTTTTTCGTTTATTATTCTACGGATTTTTTTACAGTGCAGGGACTACCTGGTACTACCAGGGACTGCCAGGGACTAGAACTGATTCTAGTTTTGAAAATTTTTCAAATAGATCATTTTCCATGAGGAGTTCGAATCTGAACTCCGTTTGACTCGAAATCCTATTGGTGGACTAATAACCAATAGAAAACGAGAATTTCGAAAATAACAATATCGACCCAGTTTCGAGCAGAGATTTCGAAGATAGCTCTATATGCCCTAAATTCCTATTGGTGGACCAGGAACCAATAGAAAACGAGTATTTCTGAAAAATTTTCATTCACTCAATTTCGGGCGGAGATTTCGAATAAAGGCTTTATATTATATTCACGATATTCCTATTAGTGGACGAGGAGCTAATTGAAAACGAGTATTTCGGGAAAGTTTTTATTGACTCAATTTCGGGCAGAGATTTCGAATATAGGCTTTACATGCACTAAATTCCTATTGGTTGGCTACCACCGAACCGAAATCGAAAATTCATCAACACCGTTTTCTTTCGGTAATGATATGGCTGGAGTTCTAACCTAAGCCACGTTTGCAATTACATCCGATCCTTTTGATGGGCGATAAGAGTAGTTGAATTTTCGGGAATATCGGTTGGAGGGCGGATTTCAGGTAACATTTTTGAAAAGAGAGGTCATACTCACATGAAACGATAGTGTCATGGCATAAACCAATGCCTCTTTACTTCGTTTTTACCAATTCGATCATGTCGATGATCTCGTGGTGCTTTCAACATGGAACCGTATGCACTCAAAATCCATCGTGCAGTACTTAGACCTTGAAGCAAGACTGTGCGAAAAGGTGGCATCATTGGTTCTCAGTTGACCACATAAAAAAACAGCACTGGTCGAATTCCCAGAGTTCGGGAACTCAACATTTGATAACTAAGCAAGTTCATTTGAAAAGGAACAGGTTAGGCATCGCCTGGGAAGTCTGGGAAGTCTGGAAACTCTGATATGAAGGAAATAACGGATATTATTGATATTTTCGATACACGGAAAGTCAGAAAATCAGAGAAACCCATTGATAGAAATATAGTTTCAAATAAGTGTCGCAGATTCCAGATTGATTAGTAAAAGCCGCTTCACGGAGGCAGAACGAAGTTCGATCGACTGCAAGAAACCTTCCTCTTTGGGATGGTACAATTTTTTGAGTGTAAATTTATTCGAACTGTGCAATTCTGTGAATCTGGAAAATTGCACTACTCATTATCAATCTCACAGAGAGTAACTAATGCATTCACAGTACGACAACTGACCCGCTATTTTTTTGTGTTCGTGTTCTCTGTTCTTCTCGGAGTACTTTACATTCTGCGGCTATCCACGATTCCATTACGTGCTACTCAGTGCACCAACCTTTGAAAACCATAGCGTCCACATATACACCATCTCACCTTTCGCTGATAGATTAAATGTGTAAATGACTTCTCTCAATCCGAGAGGAATATAAAAAATTGTCATGGCGTACAACACATAAATGCTATCACCATCATGCAAGGAATCCTGACGAACATGTATCAATAGGAACCTCATTGCTCTCGTTCTGATATGGAACACATTTCTACGGTTCCAGGTGAGCGGAAAGTCGCAGACTCGGAAGACGTGAAATCCTTACGCTCGCATGAGGCACTTTCGAAAGCAGAACGACCAGTTCACACCTTCTTCCTACTTCAGTCAATTGCCCTGCGCTCCACGATGAAGGGAGGATCCCTCACCGAAATCTCGACTCGATACATCCGGGTGTCGGGGAACCATGAAGGACCCGTCAACGATCATATGAGAGATATTGCGAGAAGCGGGGAGTTAGAACAAGGAACAACTCCTTCAAACCTTTACCACGTCTCGCTATATGCGCGTGCGGTGGAAGTCTGAAATACTCGTTCAGATCTATAGCACGTCTCGCTACATGCGGGTGCAGTGGGAGGTTGAAACACTTGTTCATACCTATAACGCGCTTCCTCCCATGTGAGTGCGGTGGACGTAGCAAAGACTTGTTCCGTCCTATGACATGTATCACTTAATGCGTGTGCGGCGGAAGGTGGAAAAACTCGTTCGGAGCTATAACACGCCTCACTAGATGCGGGTGCGGTTGGAGGTTAAAACACTTGTTCATACGTGTAATGCGTTTCCCTACATGCGGGTGCGGCGGATGTCGGAAAGATTCATTCCGTCCTATAACCTGCCTCACTAGATGAGGGTGCGTCGAAAGTCGGAAAGACTTGTTCACACTTACAAAACGTCTCACTAGATTTGAGTCGGTCGGCGGATGGAAAGACTCATTCACACCTACAACTGGGCTCGCTTGATGTGGTTGCGGGGCGACGTGGAATGACTTGTTCCATCCTATGACACGTCCCGGTAGATGCGAGTGCGATGGAAGGTTGAAAGACTCGTTCTCACGTATAACACGTCTGGCTTGATGCTGATGTTGTGAATAGTGAAATGTTGATGAAGCGAACGTAACAGTGTTCACGCGTTTATGGGAACGCAAAAAGTGAGAGCGCGGCGAAGGCTGGACGCGTTTATGAAACGAACGAATCGTTATCTTTCGCATACCGTATTACACAAAAGGTGGGTTCGACGATGGGCTGAGGCGTGGAACGCCGAATGGAAGCTGATTCAGTTAGGTGGGGGGGGGGGGGTGAGTGGTGTTTATGGGTTTAATGGAGAATCCATTTAGATGAAGTAGAGTGTTTGTGAGACGGATACGCTTGGACACAGATCGTGTGCGCAGAGAATATCAGTGGCATTTGTGTGATGAATAGAGGCGGTTGGCATTTTTCTCTGTGGTGGTCTTAATTTGTTTTACGCTTTTTTTGGGTTCAGAACGTGTTTCAGAGATGAATGGGATCCACAAATAGCAGTTGGGATTGACGGCGGAATTCAGAGTAATGTTTTGGCTATCGGATCAGGTTTAATTGCTTTAAAATTTATTTTGCAGTCGTCTTGTTTCCAGAATTATTGTTACGTAATGTGTACGTATGTACACCGAGAGGGGGGGGGGATATCGTAAATGGCTCGTCTTGCACAGGAATCGTATGTTGGTTTTCCTGCACGTATTTGAAGCTTAAAATGTCAGTGCTATATTTCTTTTCTGCTGAAATTGTCCTCGTGGTTTTATGTAGCAGTGCACAAAACTTTCTTCTGAAAAGGAAAGGATTGTAAGTTTTTACAAAATTATCCTTACCCAAGCAGACAAGAATTTCGAAACACGTGTTTAAACGCCACAAAAAATAATTTTTTTGGTGTTTAAACGCGCATTTTAAGAAGTGGTCGTGTAATTCCTTTTGATATTGCTTTTCTGAATGTGAAAACGGTCAAAATGTTTTGTGCGACATTATCTATCCGCGAAAACCATTGAACTCCTTATTTTACTAGCGTGTAAACGCGCAATTTCAGGAACTTGCGCTTTAACGAT
>OENT01003510.1:0-12050 GCA_900239685.1 Rotaria macrura | reverse complement strand
TCTATCTACACATAGAAATATTTATTTAGATGCGAATCTACTTGTTCTTTCATAGATATAGATATCAGCTCTTATCCAATGAATATATCTAATAACTGAATAAAGTTACAAGATATTGGTAATCTACATTATAGCTATATGTTCAGAAAACTTTCCGAGAAATTTCTATGATTCGTTGATTAAATTGATGGATAATTACAGTTACACAGCAAATACAGAGATACTTCAAACACTTCAATTTCATGAAATGGTTTTTATTTTACTTGTAGTTTCTACTTAGCGGTGGCCAGAAATAGTCACAAAGGCACTTTATATTCTTATAGAAGGCTTGAGGAATTTTTCTTTTTCTATAAGATGATAGAGAGTCGAACACTCACACTCTCCCAGACACCTACAATCTCTCTATCATCTGCTTATAAAAACACTGCACATCCACACACACCCGTTTTTACATGTTTTTTTTCATAATTTGTCTAACTGGATACAGATCTGTGAACAACGGCAAAAAAGCAGGAAAAAGCTGGCCAAAATCTTGGTAGTGTCAGATGGTAAAAGAGTTCCCAAAACTAGTAAACAATTTGAAGAGAAAAAAAGAACATGTGATTTCGTAGACCAGACCTCTCTCTACCGATTGGTATGAAACAAGTCCTGTGTTCGTAAAATTTTGGATCTAAAATAACCGATTACAGAAAATTGCCAAAAAACAATATTTTTACATGCATTTATTGACCCTCAAACAAGTACCTGCCTTCTATCTCAATAAGGGTTTAGTCTAAAGCTGTAAAATTGTAGGTGTAAAGCTAATTTTGTGTCCTCTATCAAACATCTTAATTAGAATGGTAAGCAGAGCAGTTCTGACGCCGTTGCTGCCACTTTATTCAAAAAAATACTGCCGCCGCCACAGAGCGAAAATTTCGGAAACTCTTTCAGACGCTGCCGTTGAATTACAGCTAATATAACCGAGCCGACACTGCTAAATGCTAACACTTGTTGAATGCTTCGTTACCGCTCATTTCTGATCATGCTTTCGTATATATTTATAATGTGTGCTAAGTCCAGATGTAAAGCATTTGTTTTATATATGATGTTTGAAAAATATTAATTGTCAAATATTGAAATAAATATGGTTTTTACTTTTGAATGAATACTTGAGTTTCAAATTTTCAAACCACCGTCGCCATCGCAAGCAAAGAAGTAGTTCAACGTTTCAAGCCTACACTG
The DNA here is from genome assembly GCA_900239685.1 of Rotaria macrura. NCBI lineage: Eukaryota > Metazoa > Rotifera > Eurotatoria > Philodinida > Philodinidae > Rotaria > Rotaria macrura. The sequence goes on along the minus strand of OENT01003510.1, from coordinate 10,829 downwards.
CCAAGAAGGTTAAATAATCGAATCAGCCACCTGCGATAAACTCATCAGCTTACATCTCTACTTCTAATCTATTTCAAAATCTAAAAGTTCGTCAGCAACCGACTCTTAGTGTTTTGGGTGGTGATTTCATGGACTCTCTCTTAAGAACTTCATCAAGAATACTTACAAGTTTTTTCAAATTTGTAATTATTCGCTCTCTTTATCATCGATCGATGATTTATCACTTTGATTGATTGTTCCCGTGATGACAGTTGAATATATAAAAGATCTTTTTCATCAACACATTTGTTATCAAAATTTTGACACTTTTCATGCAACTGATCTAGAACGCCAAATTCTGCATAATCTGAAGATTTTGATGAAGTCGATATAGGAACATAATGCTCGACTAGCTATAAATATTTTTTCTTTTTTCTTTCATCTAAAAACCAAACAAACGAAGAGCATAAAAATTAGAAATCTTTCGATTACGATCAACCAAAAAAAAATACAAAAACGTTGTAAACACCCTAATCCACTTAAAACAAATCAGATTCATGCAGAATCATTTTTCAAATTACATGATTTTAATAGTGATGGATATTGAGATGGTGGTAATTTTAATTGTTAAGTTTTGAACACAATTTGAACTTTATTTGAAGACAGAAAACGTTTATGTGAAATATATCAAACAGAGGCTTAGAATGATAAAGAATGACAACTAAAAGATGCATAGTTACGATAATAATTATCGAGTACACTAAAAAGGGACAGAGATTTGATTCATATTCATAGAGATAAAGAGACGTCTAATACAATTTTAGAGCTTTTTAGAAATCTTCGTTTTGTTCACATATTGTATATTATATTCGAAAACCGGGGGATTCATCGAACCGTATCAATATTCAGCATTGTCGAATGTATGAGAGTAATCAAATTTGAATACATAGTGTACGCAATCATCCACATCAAAGCCTGTAAGCAGTTGGGCAATAATAGGAATCTGATATTTCTAGCCTGCTTTAACTCCGAGTAGTTAAATATTTTTCTCGATGACAGAACAATCATCAAATAGATACATTTAGAGCTAGCATATATCTCAGTCGTTCTCCGGATTAAGCAGATTAAGTCGTTTTTATGCGTGCTAACTTAGAAATTCAAGTGAGAAACACCGAATGAGTCTCGTTTATGCATAAACAGAGGCTGTGATCTAATCCCCCCCCCCCTCAAAATAGAAGGCCATCCCATATCAGAAGGACATGTCTGGAAAATATTTCACTGGCCCTATAAGAAGGTTATTCTCTATTTAAATGATTAATTACAAGTTGAGTATTATTTTTTTAAATTTATTAATAATGAGTTAAATTCTGCTGTTTTTTTTCGAAAAATGAATTTATTTTTCACCATTTACGGTATATTTTACGCAAAAAGGGCAATTTTTCCATGAAAAATACCAAAAAATTAAATTAAAATTATCAATTAGTATTAATTAATTATTATAATTTTAATAAAAAAAACGATTAATAATTGGTTAAAAGTTAGCCTCAATAGAAGGCCACTCAAAAAATAACGATGTTTGGAGATGTGATACAAGGTCATGGCCTTTTATTCTGTGAGGGGTTTATGACGAATGCGTATGTAATGAGGCCTATAGCAGTTCACAGTAAACACAATGTTGATTTAAACAAAGCTTTGAGATTTGATGGAGTATTTTTCTGAACAATAGATTATATGTTTGAGGATGTTAATGAACCTATGCTACCTTATGTCCATCATTAAGACGACCGTATACGAGCACCGCTTATACTCAAAAAAAGCTGTTAGCGCAATCCCTTTTGGGATTAAAAATGTGAAACATGATGTATCTGCTATTGCTGAGAACAGGAAACCTGCTTTATCCCATATATCTTCGGAACCACTGAATCTCTAACTTTTAGTGGTCAAAATCTCAGTAAGCAAACCATTGGTATAGTTTCATGAGATTTTAATGACCCACAATTACTAGGCCTTCACTAAATTGTGAAACTATATGATACTTCTCGAGTCCATTTGTCACGGTCTGTGATGGTTTGCGCCCCCTATCTGTCGCGATCCATGATGGGTTATAAATGATTGGCTAATGAAAACGCTTGTCGGTGCAGCCCGTTGAAACTAAAATGTGGAACTCACACATCTATAGCTTCATAATGCTAATAGAAAATACAGAAAATGCAATACGACTAAGTTCTTTTGCATCGCCTTTCTCGGATGGGCGCCCTATTTTTCGTTTTCATTGCTGCTGTTCGCTCGTTAGTTTCCGTGTTATGTTGTTCATTTTTCTTAATTGAACACTTTTCTTATTACAATCATTGGAGTAAGCAGCGCATAACGCTGTGATATATGACAATAATATAGTGCTGGTTGCTTTGTCTGTCACGGATCAATACACTGGTTTCTATGGTCAGTAATGAGGGAAGTGGGAGTCTGGAATGAGGGACTATGTCTGTTACAGGGGGGCATCGTCAAACTCCTTGAGGAGCGGGGTGTTGCTTCCCCCCGAGGGGCGGCATTGGTGATCCCCCTGGGCGGAGCGTCTGGAACCTCCAGGGGGGGAGAGGCTTTTGCACCCAGGGACTATGTCTGTAACCACGGGGAGGAGGGTGTGGAGCATAAAAATCTCACTTAAACTTCCACTCACTATTTTCCTCGAAAACATATGTGAGTTCCACAAAATTAATAAAAATATAATTAATTATTATTCGCCCTAATTAACTAATTAACTAGTCTGTCACGGTCTGTGGGGGTGCAAATTTCTGCCTATATGCATTTCAACACTCCTTTCAGATCTTGCTTGACAATAAGGGTAGCATTATGAATCTGCCACCTACGAGCAAATTTGCATGATCTCTTTGACAGTGTCATAGATTGTTATAAAATCTTAAAGAGTCTATTAGACGAATGGTTTATAATGTTCGAATTTAAGAAGGAGGGTCTAGTATTTCACGTCAGAGTGCTCTTTTTCTGCTGAAATAGGTATACTATTCCCCAGATGCCATTTTCCACTATAATTGGCAGATGTATGATCATTCACAACAGTGTCATCAAACTGGGAAATGTGAGTGTAAGTTTACTTTATAACTAACTTATTTTGTTTACTTCGAAAGAGGTAGGAAGAGGGAGTCAGTTGATTTCAATATTCGTTATCGTAACGAACTTTCAAGTAGTCTCAAAAAGCTCAGTCAGACACTATCTTGTTGTCCGTGGTAGACGAGCTGACCTTCACCAGAGTGTTCCTGGTAGAGCAAGTGTGTGTGAATATTGAAGCTAGTGAAAAGAACAAATATTCGTTTTCAATAAATTCAATTTTTCTGACAGAAAAGGAAGAACAACGTGTGAATCTATTCGAGAGAAAATCGTTGAACACGGTGATTATTATTATCGACAACATAGAGATTGCCATATCTATCAAACGACAAATCAATTGGATATTGGAACTGATTCGCTGCTGCACCCGTGCCATTTCCGCCCACAATTACAGTTCCTTGTTGCTCTCCTTGTGGCCAACGCATCACACGAGCATTCAAAGCTTCTGCGACATAGATGGTACCCGATGTATCGACGAAGAGTCCGTCAGGATGATACAACTGTGTTAGAGCATTGCCATGGCCATGACCACCTGCGACGACAATTCCTCCGTTTGCTCCTTTAGCCCATTTCATTACACGATCGTTGTAGTGATCTGACACATATACATTCTGTTGTCGATCAACGAAGAGAAGAGTCGGATAGTTGAGTTGATTGTGACCAGTACCCTTTCCATTGCCACCAGCTACAAGAGTACCATTCTTGTCTCGCAGCCGATATAATCTAACTTCGTCTTTTCCGACGTCAGAGATGTAGAGATATCTCTCTTCATCCATGACTAAAGATAGACACTGGATGTCGTTGATGAGGATTTCACCTTGTGCTGTGCCACTACGACGAGACCATCGTACAACTCGCTGATTCGACCGATCGCAAATAATGAAACTATCCGTCTCTTTCTCAATCAATACATCTGTTGGATAATTGAGTTGATCCAATCGATTTCCAGCACCATTGCCACCAGCAACTATTTTTCCATTCGTGTCGCCCTTCTCCCATTGAATGATACGATGATTGTCTTGGTCAGCAACAATCACTGTTTGATCGTCGTCAACGAAGAAACCAACAGGATAATTGAGTTGATTAGTAGCGTTTCCCTGTCCGTGCCCTCCAGCAACAGTCACTCCTGACTGTTCCCATGTAGCATTAGCAGGAATATTAGGCATAACTTGAAGAAACGAAAACAAAATGAGATCTTGATCGTTTCATTCTCTCTCTTGAGTAGTTTTAGAAAGGTGACATGGAATTGTGGAGAAAACTTGAGTAGTGTTTTGTGGATATCGAATCAAAAATCTTTTCTGGTCTAATGGTATGACATGGTGAAGTTTTGTAGTAACTGAATCCATTGCTTGGTGTCGCCTAAGTCATAAGTAGAAAAATCCTGGAATTCCATATAGATCTTTTGGAAATAGAAGTAGATTTTGATTTTTTAAGAATTGAGGAGCATTCTGAGAGACTTGCTATGTAAAAAATGATGTAATTCCATAAAGAGGTCAGAACTTACAACGGTCAACAAGACTCATTATAGAAACAAGCCTTCCTATCGAAACTGTTCGAACGAAAACCGGAAGGAAGATTCAATGATAGATAATTAAATACAGTTTCTATAGGTTGAGTGAGAGATTGACTTGGAACTTGAAAATATTTGAACTTATAATTTATTCTGAGTTTGATATCAAGGTTTAAATTCTCTTTAGTCTCGAATCAAGATGACATTTTATTCAATTCTAATAAAAATTAAACTTTCTTAATGAATCTTTGTCTTCCAAGACATCATGAACTATAAAAAAGATAAGTAAACTTTTGATCTCAGTTACCGACTGCATCGACTTGAAAAAGGTATTGAAAATCTAACAGTACCAAAGAAATATTTTAGCGCAGTTAGCAGTATTACTATATCGGCAGTGTCTTATGAATTAAACACTAGTACAGATGTTTGATTATAAGACAAAAACATAAGGTCTTATTTTTCTTACGCATAAAAAGTTTGATTTGAATTTAACAATGCCAAAAGAGTCATTGTCTTAATACGAAATTCAACGATATATTTCTCGATATATGATTCGATACAAAAAACAAACATATCACTTTTGTTTTGTTAAAGTTCAATATCAGAGCAGAATCAATAATATAATTAGATGCGACAAACATAACAAGCTTACATATGATATCATTTATTGTTCTCCTTAACGACTTTACTTATGATTCTACTTAAGACTGGGGGGGAGGGGAATAGGTAGCAGTTTAGGTGAAAAATTATTTTCTACTGTAATTTATCCATATGTATCATCGATTTAATGCAGCTTTTCAAGATTTAATGAAAGCTCGACATTGAATTCCGACTACGAAAGGTTAGATCAATTTGTTCGAATTCACTATTCGTATAAATGTACTGGTAGGCATTGCCTTGTGATAGCAATAGACTTGCCATTGAAATTTCATTCAAAAAAGATATTGTTTTTTTCTCAGCTACTTTACTTGTCGTTATATTTTATCTATAAAAAAAACTGTTGAAAATTCTCCTTTAAATCAATGTTTAATGTTGAATTCCGATTAAATTTATGCTTGAATCTATGGAAAAAATATTGAATGAATGTAAATTTCGCATGGCTTTGTTTTTCATTTGATGCAGAAAAAATGTATTAGCATTATGATTTAGACTTCGACGTTGAGGAAAATCAGTCACTATGAGTTTTTATGCTGTTTCATTCATTTCATTATGCAAAAAGCTACATCAGTCATGATAAAAGAAGGATGAAATTATCAATGTGAATTTAGCTAACACCGTAGAGTCAAGTTTGCTTCAAAGAAATTAGATACATCTGATGAAAAGTTAAAATTTAGCAAGTTCAAGAAGCATTAATCAAAATTTACCTAGCTGCTGAGTACTGGTTGTAGCTATAGTTGTAGTTGAAACTGTTGTTGTAGCTGCTGTTGTCGTTGTCATATTGATCGCTATTTATTATTATAGAAAATTTATACAATAGAACTAGATACTTCTACATTTGATATAGAAAATGATATAAAAATCTATTACTGTTAATCTTTTACAGTAGTAGCCTGATTCTGTCAAAACTGCAGTCCTGAAACCGTTTCAAGCTCTATTTCTCTATGCAGAACATAAAAATGGGTGATGGATATTAATTTTGATAGATATAGTTCCATAACTATTCTTTGATGGATTTCTGCAGAAAAGAGTCGCAATTACATTGTCATCCTCTGATTAGCTGATCACTCTCTTACTTGTTATTGATGGACAGAGTTGTCGATTGTAACTGGGTACTGGGTAACAAACAGGAAAATTACTACATTGAAAATGGTGAACACATCTATGATCCGGTTCATAACAACGATTATCTTGATCGCATTTAACCAGCTCAGAGCAATCTGCCAAGAATAGGTAGCTACAAACACCAATATCAATGGCGCCTGCAATCTGTAAACAGCGACAGTCAGCATTTGGAGAACATCGATCATATTGAGCAACAGCATTGCAAATTTGAGATTTTACGCGACCCATCAGTATACTAAATTAAAAGTAGGACATTTGATAAGAACAAAGAATAAAATTTGAAAGGCGTTAGAGAAACAGTTTTGAACGCTCAATCACCAGAAAAAAAACACATTAAAATAAAATGCGTCGCGTTTATGTGTCGTTAGTTTTTGTGTTGTGATCTTCAGCATGAAAGTGTGACATGGGTTTGCTGGAAAAATGTGTCGCAATGAGCACTTGGTGAAAATACTTGAATGTGTCGTGCATAGTGTCGCAAATCACGACACATGCAACACATATTGTCTTAGTGTGTAATATGTTTCATAATTACCCGCATAGAATGAATAAGAAATAGTAGACTGTTTTTGTTGACATCGCTTGCGTTGAAATGAAATCGAACAGCGACAGTGCACATTTTTATATCTGATGATAAGCTAATCTTCTGCGCATTCGGCGAAATTGAAAAAGACTACTTGATTCTTCGATATTAGAAATTCGATAATTCTTAGATATTTTCTTAAAAATTTAAATGTACTCGGAAAACTATAATTCTGACAAAAACTAGAAACGCATCCANGAGCTCACATATATTTTCGAAGAAAATAGTGAGTGGAGGTTTAGGGGTGAGATTATTTATGCCCCCACCGAACCCCGGTTACAGACGTAGCCGATGGTTACAGACATCCCCCAGGGGGTTTGGAACCCCTCGAGAGTTTACGGAGACACCCCCCCCCCCCCCCCCCCATCGGGGTTAGAGGCGCAGTCCCTGGTTACAAATGCCCACATCTCCACCCAATATTGAAGACCATAGAAATCAGGGGTCTACGAAAATTGATCGAACGAAAATTGATCGAACGAAAATTGATCGTGGTAAATTGGTCGATACGAAAATTAATCGAAACGAAAATTGGTCGAGAAATTACATTATAACACGTTTCTCGACCAATTTTCGTTTCGATTAATTTTCGTATCGACCAATTTACCACGATCAATTTTCGTTCGATCAATTTTCGCTCTCCCAGAAATCAGTATATTAGTCCATTACCGACATAACAACCAGCATTGCATTATCGTCATATGACAGAGAATTATTTACCGTTTGTTTCAATGCTTATAATAAGAAAAATATTGAATTAAGAAAAAATGCACTTCGAAAAATGGAAACAAACGAGCGAATAGCAACAATGAAAATGAGAAATAGGGCGCTGATCAGTGAAAGAAGACGCAAAAAATTCATCATATTACATTTTCTGTATTTTCTATTAGCATTATGAAGCTATAGTTGTGTGAGTTCCACATTTTAGCCCCACGTGGACTGCGCTAACAAGCTTTTACATCCACAGTCCCACCCATCTGAGTAAACTGAACAGCAGATACGCACGAAACGCAATGCAAATGCAGGTAAGATCTTTAGGGTTCATAGTTATCCTACTATTAATGAGATCAAATCAAGGGGGAAAAGGCGGTACTCCAGTACTCTATACTCCACTGGTACTCCACTCTACTCCACAAATACTCCACTGGTACTCCACTCTACTCCACAAATACTCCACTCTACTCCACTCGTACTCCACGCTACTCTACCAGTACTTGACGCTACTGCACTCATACTCCACCTGTACTCAGTCCTATTTAGTAGTGGGAAGTTACCGTTACTTGGTAACGGAGTAACGGAAAAACGATTCTCCCAATAACTTAGTAGGAAAAGAAATTTTAGAGAAAATAAGCTAATATTATAAAGGCTGACGAAAGTAAATCGAGGTCGGGGAATCCGACTCTTCTATCAGAATTTGAAAATATTGAAGTGCCTTTTCTGGGGAAAAGGAAGGTATTAGAGAGAAAAAAAGCGAATATTATATTAATTTTCACTGAGATACCTTTCTCGATTAGGTGTGGCACTTTCCTTTTCCTTTTGCTTTCAGAAAGGAAAGGGAAGGAAAGCTTCTGCTTTCCTTATTTTTAGGAAAGGAAAGTTACTGCTTTCCCTCACTTTCCTTTCCGAAAAGAAAGGAAAGGAAAGTGTAAATGTTTCTTTTTGTTTAAAAGTTACATGATAAGTGGTAACGATGATAAAGGTGATAAAGCAATCATTCCAATGTCTACAACACTTATGGATATTTGTTTCCTTGTTTTCCTTATTCTTTGTCACAAATTTGAAGTCACTTTTCTAGAATGATTGTCGCATTTGAGCTTCGTTCATGGTTAAACTAATCTTTTTGGCCTTAACATACTGGGTTCACTGTGGTTAACTCCAGAGTATTTTTCATTCTTTCTGATAACAAGAAAAATATATTGAGGATTGCTTCACCTTAGTTCTAAAAGATTCTTTTTGATTTAGGCCAGTAAAAGTAATGGAATACAGATAAAACATTTATTTTCTTTCTGTGTGGGTTGTTTCTGATCAGTTCTCAAACAGAAAAAACTGCAAAAAACGTGATCAGACTCACAAAAAGGACAAAAGATGGGTGTTTTTCGCTAATTGTCAGGAACCATGATTGTTAGTTGCACCCCCATGTTTCTGGTGTTTACCGTATTGCCATGTTTAAAAGTATTTTCGGCAGTGTTGTCTGCTTAGGTTTCATACAATTATGAAATTATCAACTCATTGTTGGAGGGTTTAAACAAGCTTTTATCGGATCATACATGATTCATATAGTATGCAATCAATATAATTATCCAGTTTCTGAATTCGCCAAGAGAAAAATCTTTAGAGCCAGACAACGGTGACACATGGGGGATTTGTAATGTCGCTTTAAAATATAATGCGTGGAAGAAATTGAGTAGCTTAGAAATCCAAACAGCTATAAGTTGTGTCTTCCGCTATTTGAGAGTGGTCGCTTGGCGATAAGCTATACACGGTTCAAAAGTGTTGAAGATTAAGCCCAAGGATTTTGAGTTAGAATGTTCCGAAAATCGCCTTCACAATTAAGAAACTTTCTCGTGCATTCATTGTAAAACTACCACTGTAATAATCGTGACTCATTAATTTCACACCAAAATGAACTCATGTTGCTAATGAACGCATTCAAGATTCATTCTTATAGCACACACATGAGAGGAATCAACTGCCACACGCCAAGATTAATAGGTTTTCCATAAATATATAAAATAAAGTTTATTCTACCAAAAAAAAGCTTTAATTTTCTTATATCTTGCAGGCAAACATCTCACGTGCGTAGGCTGATGACTAGATCTCATCCAGTGTTGCCCTTTATCACTCATAACTGTTACAGTGAAGGACAGGAGCAGCCGAAGACCACCTTCTTTAATAACTTTTCCTTATAGACCTTAAATCGTTGGATAACAAAAGCGAATTTCACTGCGACAATCAGCATGAAAGGCAAGCAGAGTTATCTTAACATATCAGTTAAGTGTGAAGTGAGAACGCTTAATTGTTTGAAGCTTACAGAGTCTGAGATCCGTTACTCAAACATAAAAAAATGAATGAATCTACTAGAATAGACTTCAAAGTTCAAGGTAACTCAAGTTTTGAAGAGATTGTTCAAAACCTTCCTACACGAGAAAGCTGTTCACTGAAGTTCCCAACAGAAATCACTTAGGATAATCTCTTTAATATGTGATATTGGTATTGACTAGTGTTCTCAAGTGCCGAATTCTGAGTGAAGAAAACTAGACTTCTAGCTGTTTGCTTTCTGGAGTTACTCAACTTCCTTTCTAATATTATATCTTAAAAAGGGCCATAAATGCAATTCAATTTCAACTATCTACTCTTTTCTCTGAAATAAGATTTGAGAAACGTGAAAAGTGGAAAAGTATTCGAATCGTGGTATATTATTAAGAAAGTCGGGCAATTTATCTCAATCAATAGCTCACTTTTCTATGAATTGAAAAGTGAGGTGAACAAGAAAAAATCAAGATCTCCGATGAAAGCTCGATGGAAAATTATCTATTTTGGTTTTCTCTATCTTATATCGATCATTTATCTATTCATCTTGCACGTGTAAAATATGAATGAAACGGATGCTTAAAAGCTACAAAAGAAATGATAGATGTGTTTAAGAAAGTTGTTAGCATAGTGGCTACAGAATTAAAATCAGAAGCAGGATAAAATTGCTCCTGCAAATTTTCGAAAAGCGAGCCATTTTGTCTATATTTGAGATACTTCTTCATGATTTCTTACTTCACAGTATAGAACTTCATGAAGGAAATGCTGTATCTACATTTAAATTAAATGTTAGTTATAAAAGATCTCCGATAATCATTTGAAGCCGTC
>OENT01003508.1:0-12063 GCA_900239685.1 Rotaria macrura | reverse complement strand
GATACATGATTCGAAAATGAATGAAATGAGAAAAACCTTTCACTTTCGCACTTCTCTTTAAAATCTTTTTTGATTGTCAGTGATTGTTAGTGATTGTCAGTGATTGTTAGTGATTCCCAATGATTGCCAGTGATTGTCACTGATTGTCACTGATTGTCACTGATTGTCAATGATTGTCAATGATTGTCACGTTGGCAATCAGCTTTTCCCCCCTTGATATTTATTCACTACTGGACATTCTATGCTAAGTGAGGAATGTGGACCTTGACATTGGGCACATAATACTGGTTTACTACATTGATGATTATCATTCCATAGATCTAAACATTTTCGACAACGCTGACCAACCTTGCATTCAGAAAGTAAATGGCCCAGTTCCCAACAACTGTTACAGTAAGTCATCTTAAGACCTGGAGTGAATGGGGTGGCTTGTACCATAAGTTGACCAATGGATATTCTACCTATTGTTAATAATTCAGTCTATTCCTTTATATCTGTCACGCAAAATCTGAAGTCATTCAATGTTCTGTAATAATGGTAATTAATTTTTGAGAATGATACGGCCGACTTTATTGACTTGATAATTTCTTTGTAAACAATTTCATTCGAAAATTCAGCGGGCACTGAACGTACAACTAATGCACAACAATCTGGTAATCCACGTGGTCTTTGAGCATCGATTTTCACCTTGTCAACTTCTTTTGGCCAATTACAATTCCAAAGTGATAAAAAGTCACATAACGATTTAACAACAAATTTATATCTATTAGTACCCGCAGGTACTAAAAGTGAAAATTCAATACTAGACGACGATGAAGGTTGTTGTTGTACCATTTGTCTTATCCAGGTAGCCACCTGCATGGCAGATGGTAGTCGAGTCTTATCCGTTTCTATATCAAATTTAATGTAAAAAGTTGGCAAATTGTTGGACATGGCTCGTTTGAGATGAGCTGGAGGAAAGTGGAAATGTCGACCAATTGAAGATACTATATTAACCCTTGGAGATGTTGATGGTGTCGATTCATGGGGACGCAGTTTCCTCGTAATCTGTTGACTTAACTTTTCTGAACCACTCTCTTCGAGTGGACGTCGTGTAACTGTAAATAGTTGATTATCCGATGCCGGCGGTGATGTTATTTTTGGACGTTCGATAGATGTCTTTGGGGTTCTGTATTGAGGGGGAAGATGTTGTTGTTGAATGGACTGGTACGTATCTGGCTGGTCAGTCAATTGCTCCATTAGTTTTGGTAGATGACGTTTCATTGTTGGGTGTGGGTTGGTAGATGATGACGAGTCAAGCTGGGAATGATTAATCATGTCGTAGTTGTTTTGTTTATGTTTATCTAATTGTTGTTGTTTATAAATTCCGATCATATATTCCGTAAATTGAGCATCGCTTTTCATTCGATTGAACCAATAGCTAAGATCGGCTTGATTATAAGTCAGCTGAGTCTCCTCCAGAGATCTATCAATGAATACCATTGATAAGATCAAGAGAGAGGAAATTTAAGGTATCAAGTATAAATGAGAGCTGTAAGGCAAGATGTACAAGAATAAGTGCGTCTTATCAGTACGTGTCAATTTGACGATGTGAATGCTTCTTGATCTCGGAGAGTCTTAGTTTTAATCAAGTTTGTGTAGTTCTTCTGGAGGCAAAAATACTCTCGGATAAATGAAGGTGACATTGAAAAAACCAGTGATTTGATGCTATGAGTAATTCAATCTTTATGATAAGAAAAACATTTAATCAAACTTCTGCCCATGTTAGCTATATTTCCTCACTATCGAAGTTTACTTCGTTTGTTACTATCTAAAATTGAATTCCATTCCTTCTTTTCATTCCATACTAGTATACTAAATATAATTCTTTCTAACAAAAAACGTTTTTATATTTAAATAGATAAGAAACGGCTTCAAATCGAAGGCTATAAAAATGAGCTTTCTTCTAAAGATCTGTACTATCCTTCCGCTGTTTGAATTCAGATCATCTTAACAGTAGTGTCCGAATGCAGTCGAAAAGTTCCTTTTTTATAAATATTTCATTCGTAGGTTTGAATGGCACGGTCATAAAGTTCCCTTCGTCGTTTTCGGGAAAAACTTCATATTGCATCATCAAATGGTGTAAGATAGATCAAAAGCTTTACAGTTCACTATTAAGCAGAAAAACTGGAATAGTTCATAGAAAATTTTGATTGTAATTGGCATTGAATGCATGTCCCTAACTCCACACAAATCAACTATAAGACTGCTTAACCCGTACATAAATCTATTGAGGCGTATCCTTCGACGTCTTCATTCACATTGATCACTAGAAATGCATAAAATATTGAAGTAACTTAAAAACATCAGATCGTTCATTTTATTGAAGATTAGTATAAACAGCTCAAACATAGGATCTATGGGACTAGACGTATGCAGCAGGATTGGAACCGGTTGAAATGATTGACTTAATCGGCCAAAAGTGGGTCTGTTTAAATCTATCAATTTGCAATCTACTTACTTTAAGAAAAGTGTTTTAGTACAGTTATAAGAAGTCATAAAGTGTGGATCTCTTAACTGTGTTAGTTTCAAACAGTAGAAACTTTTATATTAGTCTGTTGCATCTGCATGTAGTAATACTACGAATGAAAGAAGAACTCTTTCCAAATTTTTTATCTTAGAATTCACAACAATTGACGTTCAACAACATAGAAACTTAGCTTTGTGTATTTTTCTTCCACGATGATATAATCTCTTGGTGACCGATCAATTCGTCTCCATTCAATTCGTCGCGTTCAATTCGTCGCGTTCTTTTCGTCACCGATCAATTCGTCGCGCATTCAATTCGTCGCACACTCAATTCGTTGCGTTACCACAATACGTGTGATTGTGTTTTCTTTCTTTCTATCGCTTAATCAAAGATATACATAATTTGATTACATGTTTATTACAAGAAAAAAACACAACTAAGTAAATGACAAAAAAAAATAATTACAGTGAAACATTTACAGCGATATTTTTAAGATATTGAGGAATTTGTAATGGATTGTAATCGCGAACTACGCGCGCGATTCTCTGGTCAAGTTTTTTGTAGCAGGCTTTTTTCGGCTTTGGCTGATGACCTTGAAGAAGTTGAGCAATATCGACCTCGAATTTTGACTGTTCTTGGCGAATCTTCTCGGTCAGTTTCTTGATCGTTGGATGAGTAATAGTAACGCGATTTGCGAAAGCATTGTGCCATCCTTCGACAGAATTGTTGGACCGAGGCAAATCAGCTATGACGCGGTCGTGAACGTTCCATAATGTATGGTCGAATTGAGGCTTTTTCCGTCCGGCCCCTAAAAGTACCATACATGAAAGGTTAATGTTAATCAATGTCTTACCTCTTCGTCTCGGTTCACCAATCCATGTTTTCTCAAAATAATCGAGGAGATCATCAGCGTCGTCATCGAATTCACATGCGATCAGATCAAAGCCAGTAATCACATCAGACACAGGAAGAAAGGCAAGAGAAATTAATGTTTTGACGTTAAGTCGAAAATTTTCATCTTCTTGATATTTTGTTCATAGCCCCTTGTTTTGAACTTGCCGCCAAATGCTCTGACCAAAATGAAAGAGACAAACTAAGAAAGAAGTAATTAGTGCAATTTAATGAGTTTTTTTCTATTTACCTTTGCGAACAGCGTTTGGCAGCATTTCCTTGACCGCCTTAATTGTTCCAGTCTCGAGGTCGGTCAGGATTGCTTCTGGTTGAAATTCGTCCTGTTCTAATACTTTTTTGAAGAAGCCGTTGCAATCATTCGCACTTTTTCCAATTAACAGGCCATATACAAGGGGGATAATTGTCGATGTCATCAACGCATGAAGCGTGAACAGCTGATAGAAGTCATTAGGACATACCTAAAGAGACACTAATTGGTTGTGAAAAAGAATTAATTAGTCACACACTTTAAACGTTCCATCAGCTAACCAATGTTTTGATTGCTTCAGCACTGATAAGTTGCCTTTCGTGGTGAAGATAATCATATCCGTCTCTTCATGGAGGAGAAAATCTTCGCCGCGATCAGTTTTTCTTAAATCATCGGATAAACCATTCCCAGGTCGAACAAGCACGGCCGTAAACGACCGTATATGGAGGAATACGGCAAAATACATGGTCCAGTATTACGATCGTATATCTCCGTGTCGTATACGGGGAAATACGACGATATACGGAGAGAAAAACGATCGTTTATGGTCCTCGTATACAAAATCCGTAAACGGTTTCCGTTTTCCACCGTATGTCTCCGTATGCGATCGTATTTGCCCGTATACGATACGGCGATATACGACCGTAATACTGGACCATGTAAAACGCTAAAATACGACCGTTTACGGTCGTGTGGGGAGCGTATACGGTCGTTTACAGCCGTATACGAAGTCCGTAATCGTCGACCTGGGTTGGTAGATGTGGTTAATGGTGTGTGGCGCTGTCAGCGAATAGTTTGCATGATGATTTCAGTACGTGGCAGTTGACTTGCTGCGCTTAGTGGAGACGTCCGTAATGCCGAGTGAAGGATGGCACTTGTTTGTTCGTCAGATGAGGCGGCTTTGGCTTTGATTTGGTTATTGAGCTCGATTACTGGAATGCGTTCAGGATAAGGAGCGTGATTGTGATCAGTTGGTTGAGAGAGAAAAGTATCCATTGACAAATTTTTATGACACCGAGCTAGAGAGAATAGTGATTAAGGTATTTTTTCTTAATTTTTACAAAAAATTACCTTTGCAGCTTCTGATTTGACAACGAAAAGTAATTTTTGTCGTTGTAGACTTTTCATTGGTATAGATATAACCCAGGTAACAAACCATAGGTTTTCCCTTTTCCGATAGTAGCTTTTGGATAGAAGACATGGAATGAATTAAGTAGAAGATTGGTGAGTTGATGTGTACTGCCTTTATCAAGTGGGAGATATTTTTATACATTTAAGACTTAATTAGTTGATTCTTAATGAGCTCTGATTTAGACAGACAGCGTTTATTTTTATTTTTAAAATCTAATCAATTCTTGACTTGTGGTGCTTGATAATCTCATTCAGAAAAAAAACAGAACAAAATCTTTTTCTAATCCAATAGAAGCCATCAATAAGAGATTAAATTTAAGTTTTCTTGAGAATTAATTTTATTTGTGACAAAATTAAACACGGTTACAAACAATCAATTAAAAAAAACACGCGCCGAAATGAATGTGACGAATTGAGTGCGCGACGAATTGATCGGCGACGAATTGACATATTACCAATCTCTTAACTAAAATTGATAATTATGATCTTGTCGTATTTTAAATCATATTACTTAACGCAAATCGAAGATTTCTTAATTTGCATGATTATTCTGCAGCCGATAACAAGCCACAATGAGCTACGAACTTTGATTTTTATGCTAGGCTTCATATTTTTAATTTTCTTAATAACTAGATATTAGCATAGTTACATGAGGTAGCACATGGGGAAAAATGAACAGCAAAATGGAATATTTTTGCAACATGATTGTATCAAAGGTCTGTACTGAAGTCACTAGCAATTGAGATCGCCTGAATGTCAGATAAAGCAGTTCAGAAAAATGACCTTCAAAGTTTAAAACAAACTCTTTACTTCACATTGGATATAATATCTTATTGCTGCTTAAATTGTCTTGATCATACTGAACACATTCGTCATGTTCTGAGACCTGATTATACTATGAGCAAGGATGTGTTCAAAATTTGGAGCTATCATTTAGATGCCAACAAGAAATTTGTTAATGAAACACTTTTCTACTCATATTTCTGGACCGGTAAAAACCCGAGAATCCCTACAAACGGAAAAGTTTGTTAGCTCGATCTCTGTGAGATCAAAAGTTGAAGTACAATATAGTATTGTTTCTTATCCTATGAAACTTGTTTTTTGCCATTTCTTTTCGGGCGCTTTTGTTTGTAAATGTTTCTTAATATCCTCGAACTGCGATAAGCAAGTAGCCCATTTATTCTAATCCGGCATTTATGATATACGGTCCACGATGATCTCTGAAATCCTTTCTGATTGTGTCACAAAAATCGTCTAGCTTCTATGCGGTAGAGATTGTTGGAAAAAACGATGAAAACCGCCTGGTACAGTAGTGGTTTCATGTCTAATTGATAGACTCCTCTCTATCAATTAATTACATAACCTTTTCGAGAATACTGTACAAGTCTCCTCCGAGTCAACTCCTGCTTTCATAAATATCGATTAATATCTTGTCCCTGCTGCAAAAAATCCTTAGAAAGCAATAGTGACAGTTTCTAACGAAGTCCTCACGGTTTCCTATTGATTCCTTAGCTTTTTATGTAAAGATCCTCTTCGGATATAACCAAAAGTGTTAAAAAGGCTCCTGTCGAGATCCCTAGTTTTCGTGTCAGGAAGAGATTTTAACGAAAATTCCAACGAATCTTTGCAGCATGAATTTTCATTCATCCTATTAAGAATTCATCGCCGTATTTGTAACAATTCTAATTGAATCCTGATATTATCCTTGCTATATTATCACTTGCACTTGCAAACAGCTTTCAAAGACTCGCAATTTTCATTGTTACAGATTATTTAGGCAGCTTCCAATAGCTATTACGTGAAAGNAAAAATCGTACTACAAGTAATTGTTGAGATTTATACGAAAATTTTGATAGAATCTCTCAAGCATCTTTCAATGTTTGATATTGATATATTCCTGCTTTTTAATTCATAGATTCCCTTCCAAGACTCATAGAAATCATTTAATGAATATTTATACGATGCTCTGTTGATGATCTAGATAAAAGATTGGTAATCTGTTTTACTGGAATCCATCCAATCCCACAGGGAAAAGTTCCTGCTTTCAATATCATGAAATGTATCTTCAACTAGAACTACAGTAGTAAAAAACAATCCTCTGAAAACCGAGAAATATCGTTTTCTCGAACAGACATTGATAAGAAAAAACGTAATTATATACAACATTCTCCGTTCTACTTTCGATGAAGGATTTTAGCAAGTAGACCTTAAAAATTCCTTGAAAATACTCAGTCTTAACTATTACTTAGAGAAAAAGAAAAACCTCGATAGATGTTTGCGAATCACCCATGAATATTTATTAATATCTGTGAGCATGAGTGTGGATATGGAAAGAGACAATCACTCGTGTGTTTAATGTGATGACTCCACCCCTACTTTCTCAAAAAAAGGAAACCACTTAAACCCAACTACGAAACTAAAGCTAAAATATTTCACAACTGCCCATGGAAAAAAATTCGCTATAAAAACGCGGTTAAATGCGTTTTTCAAAACCGCGGTTTGGAACGGTATTTCGAAGCGCGGGAGTCAGACCGTTTATTCATCTTTTCAAAAACGGTGAAAACCGCGGTTTTTTCAAGATGCGGTAGAACGCGGTTTTAAAAAAACCGCATTAACGGTCTGACTCCCGCGTTTTTTGGAAACACGAAATACCGGGATTTCTTGACACCGCGGCACAGAGCGGTTTTTTTAAATGTACTCAAACTATGAAAAAAAATTAACCAAAATTATTTATACTTTCATAGTATTGCTTACTAACTTCTTGCTACAGGTAATTTCTATAGGAATCTGTCATTGTTGCTCGTTTTTCACTTAGTCGGCCAGGAAGAAATCTAATTATATATACTTTATTTATTTTTGGTTGAGGCTGGATTCGAACACTAGTTTTTCACATATTCTTCTACTTCTCTAAATTCGTATATGACTATACAAACCACTCGATCATATTTGTGCACACAAATCTATCAGCGAATCTGCCTTATAAGCTGATCGAGCAAGGGGAAACATGATTTTGTGATTTTTTTTTAAATTTTTAATCGATTGATTACAATCAATGAAATCGGAAAAATCAACAAAAACATTAAAAAGTCACAGAAATCAGAAAAAATAAATAAATCAGGAAAATCAGAAAATAACTTAAATCAGGAAATTCAAACGACTCTTGTTTAAGCTGTCTCACCCACCCTTGATTTAAATTTTCAACAACAAGGATACAAAGCTTTATATCGTTGATCGAATCATTGAATTTTTGTTTGATTTTTTAATTTTACAATTAATAAAGAATAAAAAAATCAGCTGTTCCCGACTTCTCTGCTAGGATTTTGCACTTATTCCCTCTCAAATGAGATCCAATTTACGAAAATAAAATTCTTTAATACAATTAAACGACATACTCTCCTGGTCCAAAAACTCAATATGCAGTCTTTTTTCTCAATTGTACATTTCACTTCGCTCTCAAATTTTATTTTAAAAAAATCTTTGCTTTCCCAAAATACATTTCACATAAGAAGTACTCATTCGTGACTACAGTTAAAACGATATTAACGGTGTTTCATGCGATCTGAAACTGCAAGGTTGGATTCAAAACTTATAATTGCAATAATCTCCGTGTCGGACAATCCAGAGTAATCGCGTTTCCAAATACCGCGGTTATAATGATATTTACTGCGGTTCTCGAAACCGCGTCTAACCGCGTTTCTGAATATCGCGGTTATATTGGTATTTACTGCGGTTCTCAAAAACGCGTCTAACCGCGTTTCTGAATATCGCGTTTGCAATGGTGTTTACTGCGGTTTTGGAAAAACGCGCCGAACCGCGGTTTCGAATATCGCGATATTCGTTCAGGAAACTGCGTTTATTTTAAAACGCAGCGAGAAAAACCGCAGTTAACCGTATTTTTTTCAGTGGCACTGCGATTTTCTAGGAAAAACCGCGGTTAGGTGAAAAAAACCGCGGTTGGCCGCGATTTTTCCGTGGGTGTAGTAATATCTATAATCTTCTCTCTCACTCAGATTACCACTCTTCAAACTTTACATATAGTTACTCATGAGTCCTTCTACTCGTTACCCAACAGGCCACAATAAATGAACCCACGAAAGCGGAAACTCAATTTTATTTCTTATGAGACATCCTCGAGTAGAGGCATAAATACGAAAAACGTGCGTTGAAACCAAAGCCCATACATCGGATCCCAAGTGAGCTTCGAAAAGCGTCAGAGAGAAGCACTTGAAAAACAGCGGATCATCCACGAGAACGACCTATGAAAGAAATCTACTCACCTAATACTGCGCAGCTAAGAAACGTGATTGTCCAAACCGCAGGGACAAGACACCTACACTGTAAAAAATAATCGTAGAATAATAAACCCTATGAAAAGGGTTTATGCCAGTCCAAAACCCTTCACCGTATATTAATAAACCCTTTTAGCGTTTATAAATGTTTCCTAAACCCTTAAAGGGTTTAGGAGGAGCTCAAATATGGAAAAAAGGGTTTATTATACGTTGCACTTTAATAAACCCCTAAGGGTTTATTAATATACGGTGAAGGGTTTAAGACTGGCATAAACCCTTTTCATAGGGTTTATTATTCTACGATTATTTTTTACAGTGTACAAGACCGGACCCGCGCGGGCGTGAAACCTACCAGGGTGGGCCCACGATGGCGTGAAATCTAATTGGCCGAAACTGCGGTCCCAAAAATCAGATTAGCCGAAACCACATGGCCTAAAAATCTGATTGGCTGAAACCGAGAGGCCAAAAGATCCCATGTGCCGAAAGGACGGTGCCCAAAACCCCCATCGGCCGAAACCATGGGTCTAAAAAACCTGATTGGTCGAAACTGTGGGACCGAAAATGCCATTGAACGAAACTACGTGGCCCCAAAACCCCATTGGCCAATACCGCAAGGCCTAAAACCCACATTGGCCAAACGACTGGTCGAAAAACCTAAGTGGCCAAAAGGGCCCGACCCAGAAACACTATGTGGCCAACACGGCGGCGCCAAAAAACCGTTTTAGCGAAAGCCACGCCGGGAGAAAACCGCATTGGGTAAAACCGCTCAGGCCAATTAGCAAAGCTGGAAGACAGGAGTAGTGGAAAAGTGTTGTCTTCAGGGTAAACGGGCCGTTTTCCGTTGAAGTTTTTACCTTTGACTTTGCGGAAGGACGGAAGACAGTAAGCTCGGAAGCAGAAGAAGAAACAAGAAATAACAAGATATCAGCTTTAGTCTCCCCGTTTTGCACATATGAAGCTTATCGGAAAGAGCATGCAATTGTACTGGTCCACGCACGCAAACAAATATGAAATTGCCCCTGCCACGCCCCGAATCACACCCCCAAAACCCCAACGACATACCTCTAAACTTCCCATAAATTCTCCTACATATCCATCCATCCATCCATTCATCTTTCTTCAACTCTTCTAGTCACCCCGATGCGTGCCCCCTCAATTGATATCCATCCAACTGCTCGTTGGGAACAAAATGCAACCACTGTGGCTGGAGGAAATGGAAAAGGAAATTCAACCAATCAACTCTCATACCCACTCGGTTTGTATGTTGATGATGATCAAACTGTCTATGTCTCTGAATGGGACAATCATCGTATTATGCAATGGAAATCGGGTGCGACGAGTGGTCAAGTGGTTGCCGGTGGAAATCGACAAGGAAATGGAGATCATCAGTTGTCTTACCCATACGATGTGATTGTCGACAAAGACACTGATAGTCTCATCATCAGCGATCGTTCGAATTCAAGAGTGGTTCGATGGCCTCGTCGAAATGGGACAAGTGGAGAAACGATCATCTCCAACATCGGTTGTCAGGGTTTGACAATGGACGAGAATGGATCTCTCTATGTCACTGACTTTGCAAAACATGAAGTGAGACGATATCGAAGAGGAGAATCTCAAGAAACAGTGGTTGCTGCTGGCAATGGAGGTGGAGATCGTCTCGATCAACTCGCTTTCCCAACATACGTATTCGTCGATCGAGATCATTCAGTGTACGTGTCTGACTCGGGAAATGATCGTGTGATGAAATGGATGGAAGGTGCAAAACAAGGCATTGCCGTGGCTGGTGGTCAAGGAAAAGGAAATGGTCTCAAACAGTTGTCAGGTCCTCTAGGAGTCGTTGTCGATCAATTGGGCACTGTCTATGTGGCTGATTGGGGGAATGCTCGAATCATGCGTTGGCCCAAAGGAGCCACACAGGGAAGTGTCATTGTTGGTGGAAACGTGGTAGGAGGACAATCGAATCAACTGAATGGGCCCTTCGGTTTGTCATTCGATCAACACGGTAATCTGTATGTCGCCGATTACAACAACCACAGAGTACAAAAATTCAACTTGGAATCCAACAATTGAAGAAGAAGCAGATCATATAACTAAACAGAATATAGAGAGAGAAACTAATGTGTTCTTTCTTCATAAAACCATATAATTAAATAAATTAAACTAAAAGAAAAACTTTTTTTCAAAGCAAGATAAAAAATACGGGGGGAGAGAGGGGGAGAGATAGGGAGAGACAAGAGAGAGAGAGAGAGAAACAAGCGGGGAGGAGATAGCAACCCGCTCCCGAGAAATGTACCCAATGGCCCAAACGCCCACAAGAAACTTCTAACCAATGACTCATCAACTACGTCATGACTTCCAACCAAATAAGAAACATTCCAGGCGGAGAAGTGGCTGACTTTCAAGAAATAGGAATGCTTGAAATAGAAAACCCTAGACCTCGGCCCAAACACTACCAATCGGCTTGAAATTTTCGTAGCCAGTGTATTTCGATGAGATCTAACGGATTCCAACGAATTCCCGACGATTTTCTCGCCGGATCACCGAGAATCAAAGGATTCCCGAAAACCTCACATACACGTCAAACAGCGTTTGAACGGTTTTTTGAGGAATTGTTGCTCGTCAGGAACCCCGGGATTTCTTGAAATTTCGTATGTGGCAAGTAAGTGGACATGTCTTCTAACGGATTCCCACGAATTCCCGACGATTTTGTCGTCGGAACACGAACATGTAAGAATTCCCAAAAACCCGACAGACATGTGAATAGGGCTGTACAGCTCACGCTCATCGACGCTCATATGAGCTGCTCATGAGCGATATTGGCTCACGCTCACTGTGAGCGTGAGCGGTATTGGGCTCTCGCTCACGTGAGCATGAGCGGTCTGCGCTCCCACTCATGAGCGCTCATATGAGCGTGAGCTTTTGACAGTCAAAGAATACGGAATAGCCCCTGATCATTTGTGTCAACTTTATTCCTC
>OENT01003507.1:0-12064 GCA_900239685.1 Rotaria macrura | reverse complement strand
TTTATGATAATCTGCTGTTGTTCGTATGGGTAGAAATCAATTAAGTATGTGTTCCATTTATGGGGACCAGTTCGCAAGGAACGCAAAGCGTTCTATTAGTTTTCCTTGAATTTTGAGGCAGTTCTTTGGTAGTTTCCATGAGACTTTGTTGTTGGTTTCATCGAAATGCATGAAAAAGTCTCTGGGTAACCACCATAGAACTCAAAAAAAATAGAAAGTAATGCTTCGCGTTCCCTTGCAATCTGACACCCCTAGTTCCATTGACCAGACTATCTATTATAGAACAGTTCGATAGATAATGGATAGAATTTAAAGTAATGTAGTTATAATCATCCAGTTGATTGGAATAAAAAGTTATTGAGTTAGTTTTTGAGAAACACACATTCGGTATCTTACATTATATGTAATACATACTATGCAATCAAGGATAAGTTTTTCTTGAAATTTAGGTTTTTGTATTTTGAGTGCAATCATAAGACGATGACGAGTAGGTCGCGTGATAGAGAAACGAAAAAGGTGAAGACTTCGCGCTCGTTTCTTATGTGTGGAAAATGATGCTTCACTGGCCAATGAATATGTAGTCGTTGGAATTTGGTATTCTTGTAGTTATGAAGTGTAGGTGTAGCATTTATCATTACTTGTCACGCTTCCTTGCGCATAAATCTTTATCCCGGCCTTATGAGGCGTCGCCACTTTAAATGCAATGTTGGCAGAAGAATGGAATCTATTTATGGTTGTGGAAAAAATAAATTTGCGGAAGATTTCTCGAATTTTCTCATTTTATTACTGGCCTATATTAAGGTCGTTCGTGAAAGGGAGTTGGGTTTCGAGTAGATCAAGGATTGAATGAATGAGTTTACTTCGAACTGCTGCAGTGTTTTATCCTCTTTCAAGGAAGCGATTCACGGCGGTAAAAATTTCGAAATGGGTGAAATTTGAATACAACAAATTGATTGATTTAAGGAGAATTGTGGTGAGTGGCAGATACTGTTACTGTTTTTGATACACATAAGTTGGGATGTGGGTCGTTGCACTCAGAAGGTGAAATTTTCTGTTAGCTTCAAAGATCAAGTGTATTCTTTTTTTCTGATAAGAGTAAGGCTAACACTGCGCAGCGTTGATATAAACAGTATAAGAGTGAAGAAGAACATTATAATCGAAATGTCAGCGCTTCTATTTAGCAGAAATAGCGCTAGTGCTTACTTGAAAAGTGAGGGCAAACTAGTGATTCATTCTCACCCATGAGCATCATAAAAAGAGCTAAGCCATCAATAATAATCTAATTGAAATTTTCTTCTTGAATGAACTCTAATAATTACAATGATTATAAATTGTTCCGATTGAAAATATATTCTCAAAACAAGAGTCAGAGGCTCATTGACTTTTATAGAATGATTTTAATAATGTTTGACAAGTAGAATAAAACCCAAATAAGATAGGAATCCCAGTTAGATAGAGCTTTTTTAAGAATCTCTTTTTGCAACCCACACGAGCACAGTGTGATTAGTTTCCATGACTTCTTTGCTTGAGGAGTGCTCTCACACCCACTCAATCGTGTACATGTATATATTTTTTTTTCTTTGTACGGTGCAACAGTCTTTTCCCCTCACGTATGCTAACTTTCTTGAAGGATATTTGAGAGGATTTCAGAGGAAAGTTTTTGAGGAATTCTGGTTCCTTTCAGAAGATCCTTATACGGGTTGATTCGTCCAGCACTTTGAAGACTAAAACCATTATCAGTAAAATAGAAGTAGGAAGTTCGGTTTTGCAGTTGTTATCTGTGAAACGTAGTATCCCTCAGTTTTCAGGACACTTTTGTGAAGGCTTCATCCAATTGATTTCAAATTTCCGGACTATGTAGACCTCTTCTAATAGATTAGGCGTTGCTCTAAAAAAAATTAAGAAAACTGTTTTTCGTGACCATATGAGATCACAAGGACTTTGACTGACTTCAGGCGTGATCGGTAAAGTAGGGAGTCCAAAATTGATACAATCGGGTAGAAGTGGCGTCTCCAGATACCAGATACACATGGTAGTCACTAGATATTTGGCTATTTCTCTAGCTTAGTTCTCGGTGGTTTGAGCTTGAAATAAAAAAATGTTGGAAATGTCACGTCTCCTCTGATTGGTTAGTGGTTAAGAAATTAATCTGAAAAATCAACGAAGCAGGTTAAGAACAAAACTAAGCAAATGTCATTATTTGGTTCACGTGAAGCACCTTGGAAAACGGTTGAGCTTTATCCGATCGGTTTGGGATGAATGGTGTGTAGAATCTCGTTAGTTAAACCCAAAAGACCGAGTTGGAAAAGTAGATTCCAGAAAATTAACTCAATCATTAAAAAACCCAAAGTCGCTTAGAACATTAGTTAGTTTTGAAAGAGGAGGAAGAACTTTTGCTATCGCGCGGAAAAGTAAAACTTGTTTTTGAATGCTATTGAATAGAGTCCATCCGGTTTATCGTTTCGGTCGGAAACCATAGAAAAAACACTTCACACCTTTCTGATTCCTATACGTTTACGTCCTTTCTATAGGTATGAATCTAGTATATATACATCTATAATTCCTAACTTGTACATCTATATGTTTGCATCTGAATCAATGCATCACAATCTATGACTTAAAAGCTTGCACGACCAAATCAATACGTCCTAACCTAGTACGTTGAAATCAGTACGTCGAAATCGGTACGTCCTAATTTAGTACGTTGAAATTAGTACGTCCAAATCTGTACCCATAAGCCTATTTATGTCCATGCAAGAGGACACACCTCAACTTAATTTGTTACGCTAAAAGCATCATCTGAGACGCACATCAATTAGCGATTTGAATTCAGTTCCAACTAAATGCGGTGGGACAGTAAAAGATATCAAATAACTATTGCTAATGCGCTTTCATGCTCAGGAAAAGTGGTTGGCAACCTANCCGACCCTTTATTTCAGTGCCTGGAGCGGGATGGGCCAGGGACCCCGGGAGCCGCGACCAAAACTCATGTAGCTGCACACAGTGCAATCTTACTTTAGTGTATTAGTGTAGTCAAGCATGGGAAAGACTAATGCAAATCCTTCTCAGGTGCTGATTCAAGTAACTAAGATGATGCTGCTACCATCCCAAATGACGCTGATATCATCACAGGTGGTAATGGAAGCATTCCAGCTGATGCTCCCAGCATCTCTTACGGTGTTGATAGCATTCCAGAGTATGCTAATCGCATCCCAGGTATTACTGCAGGAATCCCAAGTAATGCTGGTGGCATCCCAGGTACTGATGTTACCCTCCCAGGAGGTGCTGATAGCACTCAAGATGATGCTCAAAGCATCTCGTGTGGTGCTGATAGCATTCCAGATTGTGCTGATCGCATCCCATGTATTACTGCAGGAAGCCCAGGAAATGCTTGTGGTGTCCCATGCCCGGATGTTACCCTCCCGGGAGGTGCTGGTAGCATCCACGGTGCTTCTAGTAGCGTTCCAGATGATACTGATACTGGTAGCATTCCTGGTGATGTTGATAAAATTCCAGATGAGGTTGAAACAAGTTATCCTTGAACAGTCATAAAGATTCATCTTTATTGATTTCGACGTACTAGATTAGGACGTACTGATTACGACGTACTAAATTACGACGTACTAGATTAGGACGTATTGATTTCTACGTACTAGATTAGGACGTACTGATTAGGACGTACTAAATTACGACGTACTAGATTAGGACGTATTGATTTCTACGTACTAGATTAGGACGTACTGATTTAGACGTACTGAGAAAATAAGGTTGGGAACTAAAATGTCAGTTTATTTATGATTCAGACGTACTTTAGATCTCCTTTAGAAACGATCTTCTGTTTTTCAATCAATGTTTCCCATAGAAATGATAAAGCGGATTATATGATTGAATAAGAATTCACAGAAAAAGTCCTATTTAGCTTGAGCTACAGGCGTAAATCATTAGTTTTCGCAGATGAAATCGTATTATTCAGATTGATTCGAAAGATGATCCTTCACATTAGTGTTTTAATATCTCGATACTACAACGTGTACGGAATCTCTGCTAAAAACTGGTTTCAATACTCATCGGATAAAGCAGGTGAAATTTATCGAACACTTAGAGCAAAGACGTTTGCATCTTACTTTATATATAGCGATAGACATGAACGCCGATGATTATTTAGTACATGTGGCCCGACTTTCATATCTGTGAACTCTTCAAGTTCTCTTCCGTATCACTGGTGTTATTTTTCATGGAAAAGGTGGGAAAATTCACGAGAGCCTACAATTCGAAAACGCTAAAACAGTTTTCAGTTAACGTCTTGGTTTATCGATTCTTGAAAAAAAATTGTTTTTTTATCTCTACGGCAGAAAAGAGTCACTTACAAAACCGATAACTATCAAAAACTCAGAATAATTGAAATTCAAAATATAATTTTTTTTAACGCACAGCCAATAGAGATCTCATGGGCGTACTATGTGAAATAAATAGACTGAAATCTCTACTACGCAGGTCCGAGACGTATGGCAGGAACTGGCCGGATCCCGTGTTATTCCCACGAATTCCGGAAGCGGGTTTCTGAAATCGGTTCTGGCTTCTGGATCCGGCTTACTTCCACGCTATTGGGGGCACAGGAGCGTATCCACGGATACAGTTCCCGCATCCTATACGGGATCCGTCGACGGAAAACACCGTTTCCAAGCCCGGGCCACATACGGTCCAGATCCGACCGCTTCTGGACCAGATACCAATAACGGAAAAAGCAATATTCCAATCTGGAGAGAACACGGCTCAAATCTGAACGTTTCCGCTCAGGTCACGAAAACTTATCAGGCCGTTTCCAAAACTGCGCTAAATACTTAGATGTACTAAACAAAGTCTCTGAATTTTAAAGCTAGCATTTACTTGTTTTTTAAACAAGCCTAAAAGAACACCGGAAGATACTCTGGGAACAAATAAAATTCTAGTGAAACATTATACATTTCTCTTCAAACTCGCTTTTGTCCCAAAAATAGGAATTTTCACTCCGAAGACACTAAAAATCAGATTTTTAGACTTTGCCAAACTGAAAACGATATGTTTAAGAACAGCACACGTGTTAAACACTAGTGTTTTGAGACTTCCCTCAGTCTTCAATCAAGATAAGTGACTCTTATAAAGTCTCTAAATGACCTATCATTTAAAATTTTATCAAAAAATTTGGGATGCAAATTAATGCACTGAAACCAATTAGAGTTTAAGTAACACATCCTAAATTTTACACCAAAGCCATCAATTTATGTTAAACTATCCAGGTCATGGACATTGTCTTTAAATTAAAGGAATTAGAAAAAAGTCCCAAAAAAGACCTTTAAAGGTCTTTTTTGTAAAATGATGATTTGCGTATCTGGGAACGATGTATTTGTTTTTCAAGCGGAGGCCTGATTTCAAAAGCACAAATAATTTGGTCAGAACACGGTTGATTTCAACTGTTTTCCGATGGTTTTTTACCGAATTATTGTATTTTCCGGTTGGATCCTGGCGCAACTCTCCATAGTTCCGGTAGGTTCCGGGCTGATCCGTGGTATTTCCTTGAAATTTCCGGTTTTCGGAAGTCGCCTGAATATCCAGGTTCCAGGTACGGATAATTCCCACCGGAATACGGCTTCCATGTTCCGGTGGTTTTTCCGGCTTGAAATACACCGGAACCGGCAGGAAGAAGCCGGAAAATATCCCGTTTCCTGCGGGTTCCAGCTGGATCCGGTCTCCGAAACGAACGATCTGGGTAGTGAGTTAATCATGTTTCGATGTTTTCACAATAGTGTAATGTGTAAGAGATGATAATATATACAATATGTTCACTACAGTGACCTTGGGGCGATAACGACATGACGAATGTCTTTCTTTGTATAGTTATTCTATACTAATATACTTAAAATATGTTTTCTGCATATTTCAAAAGTGTATTTGTTCGATAAAGGTTAATAAACTGAACGCTAGTAGATTTATAATGACACGTGATAAAAATGAACACATCACAATACAATTCCTATTTGCTGTAAAAAGAGTTTCAACAAAATACACCTCAGTTCAAGAAGTACTAGGCCGTTACCAGAGAAAATCATCGTAATATACTAGAGACGTGGAAATAAGAATCCGATGTACGGATTCAGTGACCGGATTCCTCCGCTGTTCCACGAAACCGACAGAAACCGGGTAAAATCGAATCAACCCAGTCATTTGACCTGTTTACCAGACTACTGCTTCCATTTTCTGCCATTTTTCTGCCGGAAACGATGCCTTTCCTACTTGGTCCCATCGGAAATTTAATGATCCGATGGTGTCAATAACCGAGATGGGACATATTGAAAAAGAAATATACACCATCCAAGAGAGATAGTGAAGTTCGCAGATAGTACATAGTTTACCATACGATGTTTTATGACAGTATTAACCAAACTTAGACGACACGCATTTGGATAAGAAAAAAGAGAGAGAGAGAGAGAGTAATGAATGACCATTCTTTCAGAAAAGGGTCGGCGAATAGAAAGGATGTGCGCTACTTGTTCTTAGACATCGTCGATGAAATCCATTAACTTTTATTTTTAGTTTCTGATAGTACACAATAAAAAGTTAACAAGGCGTATAACTAGGACCATATGCATGTATAATAGAAGCGTAGTTTCAGCTTGACGAATGCAGGGAACAGTCGATGAATATATTTCATAATCGAATACGATTTCCCGCATTTATTTAGATGGTCATTGACAATACAGTTAAATGATAGTTTAGAATCTAGACGGTATCCCAGTTATTTAAAAATTTTATTTTGTTCTAATTGAATGCCATTATATGAGATGTTAATTTTTGGGCAGTTGACGACACGTGAGAAAATTACGAATTCTGGTTGTTTGTTGTTTATCAGTTGATGCCAATCTGTAGCGTATTGTTGTAGCTTAACGATATCATGGTTGATTCACTTTTCGATGTTGACCACTTGATCTTTGGATTTTTTATATATACTCGGTACAAAAATACTTGCAAGATCATCTACATATAATTGGTTGTTCTCTGGAGTTTGAAACGATAGTTGTAGATCATGATGTGCAACTATATAGGCGATGGCCCCAAATACGCTTCTTTGGGGAGCCCCACGTTTAATATTTATGGCGTTTGATAGACAACCGTTGAAATCGATTTTCACTGAACGTTCAGTAAAGTAGTTCTATATCCATAGCAGATATGGAAATGGACAGTTTAGGCGATGTAGTTTCAAGATAAAGCCTTCTTGGCATAATTAATCGAAGGCTTGTAGAAAATCTCAAATACTAAAGGAGTAAAAGTATTGTAAAGTAATGATGTAGATATTCGTTTAAGGAGATGATTGACTCGGGAGGCTGTACATTGATAGGCTTGTGCACCTGATTGTGTCCATGAGACTATTCCATAGATTTTTTGCCATTTTTGAAAACGTAAGAGAAAAAGACGCTCGTAGATTTTACTTAGAACTGGAAGTGATGAGATAGGTCTTAATTGTTGAGTTGTTAGTACTGGGCTGTCTACTCTATTGAAGCAAATAGTTCTAGCCTGTTTCCCGTTCACATCCCGATATACGAACGAGAATGACGCATTGCATTGTTTAGCTATGATGATTGACAAGTTTTCTGGTACGGTTTTTATCATTTTGTTTGATATGAGATCGAAACGTGATGAATGTTTTGGTTTTATTCCTTTCATAACTTACCATACTTCTTGGGTTGTGAACTTTACGTCTGATTGATAGTAGACGTGTTGTACGTCCTCTTGCTTTGCAGCATTGAATATTTTCCATAGAGTGACCGCTTCCTGATCTGTTTTTACATTCGTATTGGTGACTTGCTGAACAAAACTTTCTTGGAAATGATGCTTCAAGAATAAAAGGATCTCATTTGGTTTTTTAAAGATTTTGTTGTCTTCTGTTATTGCTGAACATTCAATAGCTAAGTTGCTATTGATGGTTTTAATAGTGTTCCAACATGCCGATGGTTTGGATATTCGACGTTATCAATAAATTTGTTTCAGTTGTTGGCCTAAGTTGTTTCAGTTCTCGTTGAATTACTTTATGCCAAGAACGTAACGAAAGTCTATCTTCTTCAGTTTTAGTGAGGCGGTAGCATTTTTGTAAGTAGTGTTTATGTTTAATCATAATTCATAACGCTTCAGTTATCGTAGGACGTTTTCTTGCTATCTTGTGCCATCTCGTTGCTCGAATTTTTAAAGCACTGAGGAAATCTTGAAAATATTAAAACCATTCAAAAGGATGAGTATTTGACTCTTGCCGTTCATAATCTAATTCGGTACTTAATACAGAGATAATGAATGTGTATAGATTCTAGTCTCCTTTGGTACATATTGTTCTTGGTCATCTATATTAATATATTAAAGTCAGCTAGAATGGGAGAACGATCACTTCCGTTGTATGGAAGTGATTGACAGTGGACTGATCGTTCTTCTTCGGTTGATATTATCAGATCAATGGTTGTTATGGAACGTAAAGACGTTATCATTCCAGAGTTGTGAACTTCTAGAGTTTTTGACTTAAGTCAATGTTTTAGATCTTGAACTATTTTGTTACTCTGTGTACATTCCCAGCTGTAACTCTTTGCATTGAAATCTCCTACTACTATATGCGCTTGTGACTTTTTCAGTATGTTATCCATTATTGGATTTGGTATTTTTTCTGTTGGTGGCGAATAAACTGATGTAATAGTATATTCTTTATTTTTTATTGGTACTGAAGCAGCAATTATATTTGGTTGATGTTGAGAGTTAACTTCAACGGGCTATAGTTGCTTGTCTATTACTACAACTGTGCCTCCGTCCCAGGAGGATCATTCCGACCATTGGATCCGATCGGATGCCTGTCGGATCCGATCATAGTTCTATCGGAATTTCTCTTTTCCGACGAAATCCCATCGGATTCCTGGTTGCAATCCGAGATTCGGATCCCTAGTGTTGGATTTTATCGAATCCTACTATCGAAATCCGATTGGATTTCATCGTGTGATCAGACAGGCCTCTACTGTTGGGTTTAAATGCTAATTCGTACGCAAATAAGAAAATAGGTTTCTTCCGTTGGATCCGTTACTGTTTCCACAACCCGGATTCCCATAAGATTTAATTGGATCGTAGGATCCGACCGGATCCAATCGGATTCGGTATCGGATTCATTCACCTGGGGTGAGAATTGGTTCAATTGGCGTGAAAGATCTCATATGAAAACAATACTTTTGCAATTGTTGTTTTCGGAATTTCTTTGCCTAATTCATTTAATGATATTACGCTAGGTTTGTATTTTTCTAGCACATCCAGAAGATCGGATTCGTTGGTGTGGAAATTTCGAATGTTATAATGAAGTAAGGTTAAATTATTTATAGATTGAGGTGGTTGTTGGTGTTTATACTTCCAGCTGTCACGTATTTCCGTTCTTGGCTGTATTCAACACCATTCTTCAATTATTTGTTGTTTCATTTTCAATGTTTTTTCGTTTAAACCAGCAGCGATCGAATTATATAGTTGAACTATTTCATTAAATTCGTAACTGTTAAATTGCTTTATTTTATTGGATATTATTATTAAGATTCGATGGGATGCTCGTCAAGTTGTTCATTTGTCGTTATCGTTGTCGTTTATGTCGTGGAGTTTGAGACTTTGCCTGATGCGGTTGGTTTTGAAGTATATTCTGTATTAGCTTGGTACATGATGTTTCTTCAGATTGTTCGTAAGTTTGCTGTTCTTGATGTTGCCCTTTAAGTATTAAATAGTTGTCAATAAGCTTAGAAATTTCATAGATCGCAGGGATAACTGATTTTTCTATTCTTTGTTCAAGGGTTTCTCCTCTATCATTGTAAACATCTATTTTCTTCGTCAACTCACCAAGTTGTGTCGTCATTGCTGCTGTAAAATTTGATAATTTCTGGTTCATGGATTCCGACATAGCTAATAGTCTTTGTTCTTTATTTTCGTGGTTGTTCGGTGGCTTCGCTGCTGCTACGAAAGATGGGTATGCTGGTCGTCGTCTCGAAACACTGCCCGTATCTGCTAGGTTTAAATGCATATTATCCTGTCGGTTTTGTGGTAGAGGTATTAACGGTGGAAATGACCATGAATAATATCAGCGGTCATTTTGCTTTTGCTGTTGTTGTCGTACTGGTATTTTAGCTCTGTGAAGTTTTCGTTGTTTCGAAATTTGTTCTCTCCTTTGCTGAATAACTGGACACGATGAGTGACCTGAAGAATGATGTTCTTGGCAATTCACGCATTTTATTTCATTACTACATCCGCCAACAAGTGCATGATGTTGGCCACATCGAAAACACAGCTGTTGACTTGATTATTGACTTGTGACGTGATCATGTTGTAAACATGTTCGGCATTTATTTATTTTGATCGGTGAAAAGTACTGCCGAACATGAAGCTTCATGCGATTTATATTAATCTAACCATTTAATAGAAGTTGTTTAACGGCTTATGAGGGAGTGAAATCAGCTCTTACTATATTCATTAATTTACCATTGGGAGTTATAATACGATTTAATCCAGTAAGCGGAGCAAATTTTTCTTGCAATTCTTTTGCAGTCTCATCTTCATTCCATGTTAATTGAAAATCCTGTATAACTAATGAATATATTTCAAGTCATATTTTAGGATACATTATCATATAATCATTGTTGCCTATCGTATCTGGACTCTTGGCTTTGTCTAGTAGAGCATCTATGAATCTAGCATTTCTGACAAAGACCAAGAGCGCGTTTCTATATTCAAATCTTCCAATTATATCACTATCTTAGTGATTTTTACATTTCCAGTCCCGAATTAATTCTTCAATTAGTTTTCTGTCGGTTTTGTTTTGATGAGTTTTGAACTCGACAGTGATTGGTTGATAATTATATAGTTGCATTGTTGGTGCTTGTTGATTCAAATTATCTGATTGCGTCACATAAATATCTTGCGGCATTACACATGTTTGACTTTCGATGGAGTTTTCTCCTGAAGATCTCGTTCTTTTCTTGACTCCAGGAGTTTGAAAGCTTGAGCTTAACAGCAGCTGAGGCGACCACTCATCTTTTATTTCCATGTTATATATTATCTTACTGCATTGAAGCACTTTTATATCGCAAAAGAAATATGAAGGGAAAGAATAAGAACGTTTAATCGCTACAGTGACAAGAGGAAGAATGATCGATATGATTTAATGCATTCCATTGGTGCGTATAAATATTTCATGCGTGGTTTTTAGGTCACAGCAATATATGCACAAACAATACTTTTGTTTTTAGAACACTCAAAAGAAGAACCAACTCTTCTTCAAAACTTTTCTATTCATGCTAAAGCAATTTTAACTTGCATTTGCAAATAATATTTAGAATGCTGTCGTGACAACTATGCATGCTTAAGTCAATCGTTGATTTTATCTACAGATAATCATATATTTGCTACTATTAGATATGAGTGGTAGGCTTCTAATCCCGGCTCTTTTGCGATCAGAAACAGGTTTGATCAAGAAAGGTTTTTCTCCACGAGACAACCGACAGTACAAAACTAAAAACTAAAAACGAACAACTCCGCTTCTTACTCAAACTGCGTTTCCAAGTCTGATTACAGCTGCGTGCCCGACAAGAGAACGAAAACACGCGTGTCAGGACCGTGCCCTCGACCTCTAATTATTGACAAATAATGCTTCTATCTAGAAATTCATTTAACTGTTGATTAAACAACGCATAGTTACAAATAAAAACTTAAACCAACATACACTCACATAATGTATAGGTGAAACAAGTAACTTTTCATATCGTTCAACCCAGGTCTTTCAAGTGACCAAACAGCCATACACCACGAACACTGTACGTGCTTCATTGTCTCATGAAATTGCCGCATTGAGGAGAAAAACAAACCATTCGTGCGAAGCTTCTATCAGTCGGTGTTCTCCAAACGACACGCGCGTAAACTGTAAACAGACAGAGCTTTTTTGACATTCAAACATTGACAAAAACCTATTGAAATTGACTCCTATGTTACAAGCTTAGTTCTGCTCGATTTACAAACAGTGACTTCAAATATCCCT
>OENT01003506.1:0-12066 GCA_900239685.1 Rotaria macrura | reverse complement strand
AAGTAACAAATATCGATTTTTCAATCTTTATAAAGTACATGTGTGCTGACAAATGCTCGTGGCAACGCTCAGAATACTCAGGATACTGAATAGCCTAATAAGACGAATAATCTTTTATCTAAAAATAATCCATAGGAAAATTGCACTATAAATACATTGAAATTGTTCAAAACTGTGTGCCCCTTTTCATCTCGTGTCTGTATTACTTTTTCAACTGTTTTCAAATCAATTTGTTGAAGAGAAAAACTATGCACCATAAGTCAAAATCATGATGGGCATACACATAATGACTGAATGGAAGCAGAAGTAATGAAAAAAATTGACATACTTTTTACTCGAAAAATAGTGAGTCTAGTATAATTTATTTTTTTCCGTTATATTGCATTTATTTATTTATTTGATGCTATTATGCTTAGAATTAATCAACTCGTTTATTTTTTGTTTAGGTTCTTATCAACTGTGATATTGATTTCTTTACTACGGTATATATGATCAATGGCTCTATTTCATAAAACTTGGAAAGAAGAATTTTTATTCACTTCCGGTCGTATTGATGGTATGTATAGTCTATATTATCTACTCGTTGGAAGGAACGGAAAAGCGCTTCTCTATTCAGTTATTGTCAGAGAATCTCTGTTATGTCTTATTCTTTTCATCTTATTCAACTCAGTTATCAGCGAGATAGCAATGCAATTGTATGCCAATAAAACGGAGCAAGAGATACTCCTCACGAGGGAATCGAGCGCACATCTTCTGCTTTCAGGGCAGCTGTATTACCACTGTACTAGAAAGGAGTGTATTTCATTCCGTCTTATGACCAAAGCGTTCTTCTTCGGTCATAACAATTTGAATACAAGGATAGTGGAAATTGTATTCATTCATACACGATAGTCGGACTTTCGTTGCTAGACCCGTGAAAAGTAAAACAGCACACACGGTGTGATTGTTGGTGTCATAGTCTTTAGCCATGATATTACATACTTCTGCTTGTTTGTTTTCCTTTCTGAGTCAGGATCTCTTGAGTCATGAGAATGTTATGCTTGACTCAAGAATCCTGAGTCATGTGGAAATATAAATAAGAGCTTTCCTTTTTTCTGAGGGAGAGAGATCTTCTATTGTTATCTATATTTCATTGTTCTTGTAGTCACAGAATAAAAGTAATATAACAGTTGGTATTTTTCTTGGTATTGGAAAAGTGTTCTATTGGATAGAGGTGCAACACTGTTTTCAAAGTGCAGTATACTTAAAAGAGAAACCTCACTCCATTACTATTCAGTGTACTATGCAGGACACCAAGTACGAATCCCCCTTTTCCAGGCATAAAATTATGGTTTTATACTGAACCTAATTTCTACAAACTTTGAAACCGTTTCGATTTCATTCCATAAATCGGAACCTTTTCTCGTTTCCTGTGGCAACTTTTCTTTCCTTGCACAAATCGACACTCGAGGACTTGTGAACTTCATCTAAACTCTATTGTTTTCAAGAACGGCTTTCAATGACTTCCAACGTTTTCGAACCTTCACTACGCCCTGAACCAAATCGATATTAAAGATTTTGGAATAGATTTGTAGGGTTTCTCACATTCATCAATGATATTTATCACACTCTAGTAACCTTTTCATTTCAAAAAGCATAAAAACAACCATATTTCAGCATCAATTTACTTTTTAAACCATCATTTGAGGAGTTATATAAGCAATTGTTACTTCTCTATGTAGACTCCAATGGTTTCTCAGAACATGATAGTGAATTTTGATTTTTCGTTTACATCCTTTAAAAATAATAAAACATTATTTCTTACAAAATCAAAACCATTCTTGCATAAATATTGATTATTTTACAAATAGTTATTATTCAAGAAAGTTACTTTATCCCAAAACCAAAATACTCATCCATTCATCTACAAGGGTATCAGTTTTATTTTGCATTCTAACGAATTCTATGACATCACCTATACTGGCACACTCAATAAACAACTTACTCAGACAAGATTTGTTCTCTGCATTTCAATTCTTTTATTTCAAATGAAAAATAATATCCTACTCAATTTTATATATGGAATATATTCACAAAAAAAACATAATTAACGAACTTTCTTCCTAGTTTAAGAAGTCGACATTTCGATAATGCAGTACATTTATTCTGAGGAGTAAAATATAAAGCATCATTCTGAGAAATTTAAATCGCTGAGAAAACATTATTAGTACTAAGTAATTTCGAATAACGGTAAATTTGNATTATCTAATGTAAGATGTACTTGCGTCACTTTCTTTTTTATGAGCATTTACTCCTTTCGTTTACCTCAAACAGTAATTTCTTGGGTTTCATGCTTATTTCGAAAAGTATTTGTCAATTGAAAGTTTGGCATATTCTGCGACTATTTGTATAGATTAGGAAGTTTTTCTAGATTCTCAAATGTCCTTTTCTAGATGATTGAACATACCTTGGTGAGCCGAGTACGCTTCTGACCTTGAACACTGGAGTTTTTTCTAATTTTAACGATCTCAGCAGTTTTCCAGTTATTTTGTATCTCTTACTAATAAATAAAGTGTTATTCTATTTAAAGAGCAGATTTGTGAGACCAAGTTTTTACATGTCCCTGTCCCACAAATCCTTAGTGAGAGGTCTTTCGTCCGAAACTCTCGAAAGGTTTCGGATAGTGAGAAAAACAGAAAAACTCTTGGGGGTTTCTTAGAATACCAATATTCTAGAGAGTAAATTTCAAAAAACCCTTTGGAAAGGTTTTAGAAATTTTCAAATACGGTTAGAAAGGTTTGTTTTCTACGCTTTTTTTGTCACCGTGACACTTTCTTGATAATGGTGACGTTTAATTATGTAGTTTTCCTTATTACCAAGCAGTAATATTATCCAGTGAGTACCTTGTGCGAAACGCAATCTGTGATACTATAAGATGTAAAATATGAATCGAAACCTCTTGAACACTAATTCATAAAAGAACGAAGCAGCTTTTCCTTTATAGTTTGCACAATTACTGTCATGTACCCAAATTTTCTATTGAAAGATTTCAGGTAACTACTGACGTGCTAACTAGTTCGCAAAGTTATTTTTCAGATTGTGTATCTGATATCAAGAAGTCTTTAGTGTACTGTAAGATATAATGATAAATTCTTTTTCAGCTTATTTGGTTCCTCATGATCTATGCCTGCCTATTTTTCACTTGCATCGATTATAATCTACAAAAAGGACATCAAACTCAGTAGTCTAATTTGTTATATACTGACATGAAAAAGAGTTACCATGAGGAAGTAATCAAAGTTTCAGAACTAGAATACCCCATGAAACTATTTCCAATTACATGTTCACCACATAATACAGGATTTCTTCTTCAAGAACTACAGTGCGTAGAAGTTCGTCCTGTTATCATACAGAATCTAACAAAAGCAAGAAAATCTGATGGTTTTTTATATTTTCAAGAAAAAGTTCGCCTAATAAATATTTTAATGAAAAATTTATTCATTCATCGATTTCTGCTTCTTGTCTATTTTATTTAAAATAGCCTCAATACGAAACATGCATTGTTGTTAATAATCTCTACCTAATTTATCACAGAAATTTCATTACATAAGAGTTCAAAGTGCATTGTATAACACTAAACTTCAAAAAGATCACAAGCATTATAGAAGGCAAATGCAAACACTAATTAATACCGAGAGAAACCCACTTCCACTTGAAATGAAGAATTTTTTCTCATTTAAGTCAATGCCCGATCAGTTTTTTTTAAAAAGATATGGAATTTCAATGCATCCTCCTAGCGAGACTAACATGTTCTACTCTATGTGAAAACATTATGGCTATTACTGATTTTTGCATGGGTGAATTTGAAAATTGATATCTGTATAGTTATTTATGAAAATAGATTATTATTAAGGCCTATCTACCACAAATATGATGTCATTCATAAAATTTATCATAATCGAAATAGTTTTGATGCGCAGTTATTAAGTATCCATATATCCAGAACTGCATCCAGTCTGGAAGAAATATGCTTCCTGCCAATCAGCGAATTTGGAAATCTTCTCCAACAATCAAATAAATTCATAAACAATGAGTTTTAAAGCATTAAAGTAACCAAAGTCATTTTTGTGACGGGTATCTTTTGCGAATAGTTATGAGGTATTTCATTCAGATAGCTCTCACAATTACTGATGATTGTCATTTTGAATGTGATAATTAATGACA
This sequence comes from Rotaria macrura, assembly GCA_900239685.1. Classification (NCBI taxonomy): domain Eukaryota; kingdom Metazoa; phylum Rotifera; class Eurotatoria; order Philodinida; family Philodinidae; genus Rotaria; species Rotaria macrura. Next base: position 7,863 of record OENT01003506.1, on the reverse strand, counting down.
TCCTACCTTTATTTGCTGAAGCTTGAGTATCCATGTCAGACTTCTAAAATCATGAGGTATGGATGAGCATACATTCTGTAGAATTATTATCATCTGACCTGTTTGGTGACGGATAGAGCCCCTATGGTTGTGTTTTTGTTGGCAGCACTAGTTTTAGCAGTATTTTGCTATAAACAGAATGAGAAAAGTATGAACCAAGATGATGTCTTTGAAAATTGTTTTAGTTACTTCCAATTTTCTGGGAAACATGTCTTCTTTTTCTCCACTTTTGGCAATAGCAACAGTTGTCGAAGTCCCTATGTTGAGAAACAAATATATTTTTATTGAGAGTATTTTTGTAGCATTATTGATAAAATTGACTACAATTTTACTGTCTGGATGGCTTGATCAGGGTACATGTAAGAGTATAAATATTTTCTATAAACTTTTTAGATCTGCTTTTCACTCTTATGCTCATCTAGTTCTACTTCTTTTAGAAATGTGTCAAAAAAGAACATTTTCAGTGATTTCTAACTGTGAGAAATATTTGACTTGAGAGCCCAAGTGGATAGCTCTGGATCCTGCCAGAACCCAGTGAAAATCGGTTATTTTTCGACGTATGTTGGACAGATTTCATTCTATTAAAAAGCCAGGACATGTGAAGAAATTAATTTGGATCATCGAAGAACTCACCATAGCCAATTGGAAATGCGACGGAATCGATCGCGCTTGTCCGGATTTTGAAGATTCTCGCGGCTTAAAAAATCAACATCGACTCGAAATATCATTCAGAAGTATCTCCTTGAGGATGATAATTAGCAAGAATATAAAATACTTTCGAGTGCACAAAATCGAGAATTTCACGAGTAGGATGAACCAATCACAGAGATAACTTGGAAGATTATTTTCGATCACTTTCTTTTCCCAAGAATTCTTGAAATATTTTGGATCTTATCAACCCCCAACGACGTTCAGAGAAACTTTATCTCTTGAACATCCAACTGTGTCTAAGTTTTCAGATAAAATCTTTAACTTACTAAAAAGTCGATCTTTTTCGAATCCATCATTTTAAGGAATGCGATTGAATCGTTCGAGAATCAAATTCTAAGATCTTCGAGAAAATGTTTTTCTGAAATTCAAATGTTTATTCTACAAAAATTCCTGACTTGATGATAAAAGATGTAGTAGTACGATTGGTGTTCTATAAACCTGTCTCATGGTGGCTTTCATCGATGAATGGAAAAGACTTATTCAGACCTAATAGCGAATGATTTCTAAGACATAAATGTTTCAAGGCGAAAATCTCTTGGTAGCGAAAGAAATGTTTCCTGATTGGTTCATTGATGATCTTCAAGTTTCAGCTATTTTAGGTATAATGCTCAGAAAAGTGATAGAAGAATGCTCTGTAAGACGTTTTAATCATTCGGATTCTTATAGGTTTTCAATTTGCACTTTGGTGTCATCATATCGAACTGGAATTATTGAAGTTCTAAATAGTCAATTTGTGATTGAGGAGATCAGTGCGCGATAACACCCATTGTTCACTGACATGATCTAACCATGAATATTGAGTATTTCAAAAGGAGTGTTAATAAAGACGGACATAAAAGGATAATGGCATACTTGAAGAATTTTCGATTCAAATGAGCTGATCTACAATGAACCATTCATGTTAAATACTTGTTCTTGGAAGTTGATAATCTGGGCATAACATTTTTGCTGTCCGTACACATAGCATGTTCCGATTTAAAAAGTCTCCAAAATCGAGATTTCAAAATTGACTTCAAAGATCTTCGAAGCTAAGAATAGCCGTGTGAGGCTGCTGAGTCTCGAACAATGCTGTTTCAATTATGTTCTCCCATTGTATAAAGTACGTCTTGGTGACAAAGGTCTTTAAAATGGATTCTTCTGAATGATTAAAAAGCGTTGCGACCGCTCTTGAGGGTCATTATGACTTTGGGATTTTTTTACCGAAAGTATGTGTTGATAAGCGTCCAGAACCCTAAGAAAACCTCGAGAAGAATGCCTTATCTATCAATTGGAGGATATCAATTAAGTTGAGTAGAATATCACAAGTTCTATAATGCATCTGTTGATTGTATTTAACACAGAATTCAAGTATGGAAAGCTGAATGGAAAGCAGTTTAATCTGGATCCTATCCTATCCTCAATGAGTTCCAATCATTGGAATTAGCGGAAGGGGAGCGCGAACTGCTTAAGGAATCACTGGATTCAGCAGTTTGCCGCCATTCGTTTTCGACCTGAGAAACATGGTTGTCAATGTATATTTACTTCTGTTTAATTCGAACGTAAATTAAATTAACTGATCATATTTTTTGTTATACACGAGATTAGAAAAATAGGAGGGTATTTCCATGAGAAATATCCCATGTTATACAAAAGTATTTCCTATCAATGTGAAATTTTCAGGGTTTGTAGAGCTCGACTCGCTGATCATTTTGGTGTATTTTGATTTGAAAAAATACGTTGCCATCCATGTTTTTCAGCTGTCAACTTTTCCTGATTTTTTCGGGAAAATTTTCGAAAAAAAGTTTTCCTGTTTTCTGCAGCTTTTTGTCTCAGGATTTTTTGAAAACATTTTGGTGACTGCTGAAATTTTTCAATCGGCAGGTTTTGTTCAGTTTTTCGTGCTCTATCGAGTGGTATACTTTTCAGAATTTCAGAAGCTCAATTTCAGTGAGAAGTAAGTCAAAAATGATAACTACTATGAAATTTCAAAAATCAAGGGTGGTTCTCTTTCGACTGAAAAAGTGAGACTTTCCGAATTTGGCGAAAAACCGAAGTAGTGGAGAAGATAGAGCGAACTGCGCTCTACAAGATGGTATGGTCGGTTTTTCATGCGATTCAAATATACGAAAAAAAAATAATGTACGAAAAAGGTCATTTTTTCATGCTTTTATTGAATTTTTTGCTAGTAAACTATTACGTAATCCTGTTAGTTGGACCTATTAATCGCTACTGACCACTGGAGACATATTGGTTATCCATATTTGTAATTTTCTATCAAATGAAGGTCAAAAGACTTTCGTTTATTGGCTGTGTAATTCCTTCTGAATGATAAACGAAAAAGATACTCTTATTATTGTTAATCATATTTTTCACAGCTTTTAATCTCTTTGAAATTGATTATTTATCATTTCAAAATGCCTGGTTTAAAGAAATGGTGTACTCATCCCACTCGCCATGTGAATGACACTAAAGTCGGAAAACGTCCATCGCATCCTAAAGGTTATCACCCAATATCGGCGCAGTTAGCAAGGAATATACAAGCCCAATACGATCGTTCAATTGGAATGAAAAAAATAGCGTTGAAAGAAGGAGACCGATTATGTACAACTTGTTATGATCGTGAGCGTGGTCGATTCGATAAGCTTTGCTCAAGTCGTGGTGAATCAATGGATATGGAGTATCAATCAATAGAAGATAATGAAGATTCGACCGATGCTTCCAAGAATACCATATCATTCAGTTACTTCATCAGCAGCATTTTTTCGGGTTTCTAGCGTGTACTTTTTGCTGGGTGTCGGATGAACATCTGTAGGCATTGTTGAACTACGAGAATTTGAATCGATTGTAGCTAACCCACGTGACTAGTAACGTTTGCTTTCATTATCAAGTGCGAAATGTATTATGACATAATTTTAAACAATAAATTCTGAGAACACGTAAGCAATTCTAAAGCTGTTTTTCTTAATATTGGTGACTTCATATTTGATTAAGTTCTACACGTGAAAGTTTACTGGAAGAGGATAGTAGAGATACTGATAATGACAACAATGATGATTCTTTCTATCCCCCAGGAGAAGAACAAAAACAAAACAAGAAAATATTAAATGTTATTTTCGAATTACTTGGTATTACTCAAATAGCAGATATGTGAGTAACATTTTTTTCCTTCACTGGAAGTGTGTTCTCGATTTTCTTAATTAGGCAAAACACTCAAGTTCTCCAACAAAAGGTGGATGATGCGTACACAAAAATGCGAATACTGTGCAATTCTACAATTCATCAAGAACAGGATTCGAAACGATCCCATTATTCGAAAGTGAGTGTGCCTGATTCCAATGCACTTATTGAAGGTCTACAAACTTTGTTCAAGCACAATTCAAACAGCGAAAAAATTCGTTTGCTAACAATAGCACCAGTCTCATGGGGTCGAAGTACTGTCGTTAATTTCTTTAACTGTACCGAACATCAAGCACGAGCAGCAATTGAATTGCGACTTACGAATGGTATACTTGCTTTTCCTGCATCCTCACGAGGAAATCAGCCAACATATCCTGATGTTATTGAACACGTTGTCAATTTTTATCGTAATGACAGTATCAGTCGTCCTTCAGCCAATCGAAAAGATGTCGTTTCGATAAATGGAAAGTCAACGAATAAAAGATTTATGCAAATGACGATATCAGAAGCTTATCGCCTGTTTTCCGTCGAAAATCCTTCGTTGAAAATAGGAAAATCCTAATTCTATGAGTTACGGCCTAAAGATGTAAAGCCAGAATCACCTCATGATGTCTGTCTCTGCATCTATCATGAGAATATGTCTCTTTTAATAAAAGCAAGTGCTCTATTATGCTATTATTATTATACTTAGTTATCTTTCAAGGCATGGAATATAAACACTCATAGCAATGTCAACATAAATGATCTTATGGAATCCATCGTTTGTGACTTGGAGAGTGAAGAATGCTGTTCAGGCGATTGTAGCAATTGTTCTACTCGTGTTCCATCCTTAAACCTAATGGAAAGCACGAATATTAACGAAGAAGAGGAAGTTTCTTGGACCGTATGGCAAACTATCAACACCAAGGTGACGTTACAAACGGTTTCTGGTTTAATAAAATCTCTTCTTTGGGAAATTGATAATCGATGGGCAATTTTTCTTCATCATGCTTTTATCAATCGGCAGCAGCGCACGTATATTGAAACTATCTGTGAACGGTCAAGTGCAGACGATTATGTTGTTGTGCAAATTGATTTTGCGGAGAATTACAAATTCGTTCAGCAAAGAGAACCACAAGGTGCTCATTGGAACACAGATCAAGCTACGCTCTTCACAATCCATTTTAAAATAGGTACAGAGCATCGTTGTATAATAATTATAAGTGATTATATGAACCCCGACTCAACATTTGTATGGGTAGCACAGGAAAACATCGTGAATTTTTTGAAAAAGCATTATCCACGAGTAGAGAAAATTAACTATGTCAGGTATGCTGGCACTAAACTTCTCTTTTATACCATAATCTTTTATTTTCTATCTAGTGATGGTGCTGCCAGTCACCCAGGTCAATCAAAACGGCCACCGTTACAGTATCGTAAACGGTCGTTTTTACATCGTATACCACGGTTAAACGACCGTTTTAAGCCGTATTATGGCGTTTTAACAAGGTCAGTATTACGGACGTACACGAACACCGTATATACGCCGTAAAACCCTCGTAAAGACAGCGTAATACTATCGTATTCTATAGAACATACGGCCGTATTACTGACCTTGTTAAAACGGGATAATACGACGCCGTAATGGNATTGGAGCAACAGTTAAAGCAACGGCAACTCGTGCTACTCTTCAAGGTCAACCTAACACAAATTTTCAAACAGCTCTTGATTTTTGGAGTTTTACGTTCGACAAAAATGATCGATCTCATTTGAATGAACCAAGTCAAATCGAATGTTGTTTCCTGCCGAAAGAACGAGTTGAAAAAATATATCGACAAATACTAGAAAAAAGATGGAACAGAATCACACCTAGCAGTAAACATTTCACGAACTATTTCACGTTGAATTCATAGTATTTTCTTTCAGATAAACTACAAGGCATTCGACAATATCATCAGTTCGATCCTCAATCAGATGAAGTAATCTCCTGTCGAACGATATCAGTATCCGCACATTCGTTTAATCACAATTACTAGGAGTACTTTGGTTTTATACTAATCAATAGTATCTGTTATTCTATGGTTACTTCAATGCTTTCAGAGATTGTTTTCACATACTGTTGCAATTGTAAAACCGACGAAAAACATTTATAAAATTTTAAAAATAAATATCTATGGGAACAAGGCTCCTGGAAAGATAATTCACGGTTATTCAAACATAACCTGTTGAAATAACAGGATTACGTAATAGTTTACTAGCAAAAAATTCAATAAAAGCATGAAAAAATGACCTTTTTCGTACATTATTTTTTTTCGTATATTTGAATCGCATGAAAAACCGTCCATACCATCTTGTAGAGCGCAGTTCGCTCTATCTTCTCCACTACTTCGCTTTTTCGCCAAATTCGGAAAGTCCCACTTTTTTCAATCGAAAAGAGAATCACCCTTGATTTTTGAAATTTCATAGTAGTTATCATTTTTGACTTTCTTCTCACTGAAATTGAGCTTCTGAAATTCTGAAAAGTATACCAATCGATAGAACGCGAAAAACTGAACAAAACCTGCCGATTGAAAAATTTCAGCAGTCACCAAAATGTTTTCAAAAATTCCTGAGACAAAAAGCTGCAAAAAACAGGAAAACGTTTTTACGAAAATTTTCCGAAAAAAATCACGAAAAGTTGACAGCTGAAAAACATGGATGGCAACGTATTTTTCCTAATCCAAATACACCAAAATGATGAGCGAGTCGAGCTCTACAAACCCTGAAAATTTCACATTGATAGGAGATACTTCATGTAAATGTGGTAGATACCCCATGGAAATACCCTTATCTATGCTTGAACATGAACTGGCATGTGTACGTAAATTATCAGTACCATTTAATGATGAATGTAGCAATAATGCTTTGCATTTATTGCAAGACAAATATTGTTGTTGATCACTATTCACAAAAATAATATGAAAATACTTACACCGTTCAGTTGATCTCAATGTTTTTTTCTTCTCAACAAATTTTATTGATGAATCATTAGCTTCAATTAATTATTCAAGTTCTTGTTTAGTAAAATGCTTTTTATTCATAATATTTTTTGCTTTCGGCAACAAACATAAAGAAGTGAATTCTATGGCAATGTGCACTGTTCGTTCTTTATTGACTCGTTTACTTATATATCCTGTCAGAATATCAAACATTTCATATGAATTAGATGTCGCTAAGCTGCGAAAAAAAAGTCGGGTTTATTCGGAGTCGGAATCGGATCTCGGAAAAATTTCCAGCCGGAGTCGGAGTTGGAAGCGGAATCGAAAATTGTTTTTTTTTCGGAATCGGGTCGGGTTTAGGAATCAAAAAGTGCGACTCCGCTGATCTCTACTGGTCTGTTATGATATTCTAGAATAGTAGTAGCACATTTACCATCTGTATATATGTAAATCATTAGAATTCAACGGATAAAAAAGATGTCAAGTGAATGAAGCATCAAAGAAATACTGAATGCGATTTCAGTTAGAGATAAAAAGGAAAATTCTAAAAAGAAACGACGAATTTTCAAAATTATTTCATTTTTTTTTCGAGATTCTTTATACTGGCAATGTCATTCATTCGAGCATGATTTATCTGTGATCAATTTATAGTTTAAGAAATAGATTTATACTTTCATGTGACCTAAAATATCTTCTCTATTGACAAACTTTTCTTAAGTGATATATCCATTATTGCAACATCTTGAATTATTTCTCAAAGAATCTAGAAATTCATTTCTAACTTGTTACCTTTTATTCGGCTATTATCGATTGAAGCTTACAAGGTCTTTTTCAACAACTAAAGCTTATTCTTGTCTTATATACATAACTTGTCCATGTCATAGTTGAACAGACTTATATGTACCATTTACATCGATAAAAGAAACGTGAAGAATTGAAAAATGATAGCTTCTATGAGATAAAGCGGCAGTCTTTCTGATTAACTCAAAGAAAACCAAAA
>OENT01003505.1:0-12069 GCA_900239685.1 Rotaria macrura | reverse complement strand
CTTTGTTGATAAAGTTATGTGTATTTTCAAGAATACTTAAACATGATTTCTTTTTTTTCTACGATGATTTAGATTCAATCGTATTGTTTTCTTTGATATGGATGAAGATAATCGATTATATGACTTGTCGATATTGCCTGATGATGCTTTCACATATTGTGGCGATAAATTTTTTCAAATGGTTCATGCTTTAGTTGGAAGTGACATTGTTGACATACTAAAAGTACAATCAATTAATTCCGCACAATCATTTATGAACACAGAAAATGCATTGGCTATTTTTCAATTAAGTATTCCTGAATTATCATTGATTAAAGAGAGATCGTGTTTTAAATTATCAAACGGCGATTTCATCATGAAAATTGGTATCGTAAATGGTTTAAAATATCTTAATTCTATACTTAAATTAAAACACAATGAACAACAAGCAAGAATGGCTGGCAATACTAATATTGATAATTGATTATACGATTTAATCAATTGTAATCCATTACTGAAATCATTATTTTCTTGGTATGATCAACGACAACAACAAGATAATGATATCAATCAAAGAACATTTTTATCCTCATTGATTGATAATATAACAAATAATTTATCAAAATCAAAAAACCAATACCGTTATAATGATTGTGTCAAACGATTTGCTGTTTGTTTATATATATTGGGAGGTAAATTGACGTATGAGTTTGTTCGATTAAACATTGTTGGAGCCTTGCCGAGTTTAACAGCGTTGCGTGATGTAATATCGCAGAAAGATCTTAAAATAATTGAAGGTCAATTTCGATTCGATGAGCTGAAGCATCATTCAGATTTACTTAATACTAGCTTCGGCTTTATTTCTGAAGATTGCACCGGAGTTGTACAAAAAATTACATACAACGAGAGTACAAAGTCATTCATTGGATTCTCCACTCATTTAACAAATGGAATACCACATGTTAATCATTTCCAAACTGATTCATTCGAACAATTAAAAACCTGGTTCTATACCGTTGATAGAGCACCACTTTTGAACGTTCATATGTTCCAAACAATTCCATCAAGTCATCCTAATTCATTATCTCCTTTTCCGCTAGCAGCATATGGTGTAAATAATCAATGTACATCAATTGATATTTTAAAGTATTGGAGTTATATATATGATGAATGTTGTGGAAAAGAAATAAGAGTCATCGGTTTCTCAACAGGTAAGATCATATACGAACATTACTGTTTCTGTCTCTATACCATTTGAAAGTTCAACGATAAATAAATCTATACTCAAACTAATTTTGCTGTCACCAGAAATCTATCAAAACAGTATAAAATCTGATTATGTCTTTGAAAGTCTTTGGAAGTCTTCGTGATTTAAAGTCTTTTCAACTCTTATTTTTTGGAGTCTGCTCTTTCCATATAAACTTTTCCTTATCATTTTGTTACTATTTTTCATTGACCACAGCAACATTTAATAACCCAGGAGAATCATTCCGACCATTGGATCCGATCGGATCCGACAGGCATCCGATCATGTTTCTATCGGATTTTCTCTTATCCAACGAAATCCTATCGGATTCCTGGTTGCGATTCCTGATTCGGATCCCTAGTGTTGGATTTTATCGAATCCTACTATCGGAATCCGATTGGATTTCATCGTGTAATCAGACAGGCCTCTACTGTTGGGTTTAAATGCTTATTCGTACTCAAATAAGAAAATAGGTTTCTTCCGTCAGATCCGTTACTGTTTCCACAACCCGGATTCCCATAAGATTTCATCGGATCGGATTCGGTATAGGATTCATTCACCTGGGAATTTCATTTTATCGTTTTGTGATAGACGCTGATGCGAAATATTTAAGCGCCATGCGGCTAGCTAGCGGCTTTTTTGCTAATCTGACAAATATTAAATTACATGAAAACCAAGATGCATTTAAAATCAATATACCTCCACATTGGACATGGTTTTTCCTTCGTTCACAACAACTGTTCCTATTTTTTCAAGATGCCATGCATGTTGCAACGAAGTGGAGAAATCGTTTATTAGCTTCCACGGTTCATCTTATTCTAGGTGAACAACCAATTTCGATGCAACATCTTCAAGATATAATAGACACCGGATATAACAAACTTGATCATGGTTTAGTGTCTACAGATCTTAATCCAAAAGATAAACAGAATTACACCACGTGTGAAAAAATAGCATCAGAGGATGTTTTAAATATTTTAAAACAGAATCATGATACTCAAGCTACTTCTGTTTATCTTCGATTATTGAAACATATAATTATTGCATACGTTGAGAAATCTACCAATATAAAAGATCGTCTGTATTCAGCCTGGACTGTCGTATTTACTTGTCGTCTATGGAAATTATGGATAAAATACAATACTTTTAAAACATCGAATTCTACAAAAAAAGATAAAAGAAAGAGTAGTAAAGATAAATATTTTTTAACAATTCCAGTGTATTACTCGATTGAAATCAATGCGCATAACTTATTGTACCTAGTATTGCTAGTAAAGCAACGACAACTACCTCCAAATGTGTTAAATATAGACTTATTCAGTTCTCAACCATGCGAATCAATGTTCAGAAATTCAAGAGCATTGAGTGGAGCTTATTCAACAGTGGTGAATTTCACTGTTGATGATTTTCTTCGAAGGGCTGAAAAATTGTCGGTGTTAGAACAAATCAAGTGTTACGAAGAAACAAACAATGATGGTCGCTTGTTATTTCCTATACATTATAAGAATAAAAAACACAATGAATCGACAACAGATCAAAGTATTAGTGATATTGATAAATTGAACATTGAATATGTGGTATTATCTGCTTACAAAACCGCACATGAACTTGTCGAAAATCTGAACATATTTCATTTATTAAAACAACATAACATTTACGACCTGAACGATTTGAGTAAGCAGGTATATGATGATCTAAGCTCCACGTGTAGAATAAATGATCATTCGACATTTGGTTCAAATCATGATATCGAATCAGATTCCGAAAATGATTTATCATTCCATAAAGACAGCATCGATGATGCAAATATTAACTCTGATGGCGACGATGATAGTGGTGAGAATGAATTGTTCACCACGAAAACAAAATTTTCTGATATACGCCTGTTTGACTCAGTTCGTGATGATCAAATGAATTCTTGCTTCAAAATAAATTTAAACAATAATGTTAAATACATTCACAAGCAAACTGCATCTTGGTTCCTCACAAAAACAAACAACCGTTTGTCTGTTGATCGTTTAAATCGAGTGATGGAAATCAACAGGCAAACATAGGAATGTCAAAAGCTGTTTTGATGTTGTCTCTTTTCTATTATTTGCAGTACATTCGACGTATGCATAAATTGTTCTAGTAGTTATATTGGATAAGGAATATTAGTTTCATGCACTTGAGTCGAAAAATATTCAAGAAAGGGTAAACCTTTATATTTAACACACTGGGGTCATACATAAGTGAAATTTTCATCGTTCTACACATTTCTGGATGTTCCTTTATTGACAAGTATTTATATGTATTCCTTGGTATTTCTGTGTATTTCTACGCATTTCTACGTATTTCTGTGTATTTCTACGTATTTCCACGTATTTCAGAAATACAGAAATACATAGAAATACGCTTTTTCCCCTTGGAAGGAATACATGCGTTATTTTTACAATCTCCATTATGTATCAAGGCATTTCATATGATCCGATGGTTTAAATAGACAATCGGAATTCGAATGTATTTTTTGCGCATGTAGCAATGTAAGAACAAAGATCGGTCTATATTTTCAATTGAAAGGTATACTTCCAATATTCTGATGGCATTAAATGCTTTCCATTTCAATCAGTATAGGATTACAATATTGTATTGAAAATTTCTGACTGCAATGATTAAGTGATTACGTTGTTCGACACGTTCTCAGAAGGTATTGTGTCCAAACCTTATTATCGCCAAGCATGAAATGACTCTGATGAACAAGCCATTACAACGGTTACTTGTCTCGAATGACTACTTCGATATAGCATACTGACTAAACTATACATAACAGATCGATACGTGGAGTAAAAATATAACCCAACATAGATTTCACAACAAGTGATGATTATGATTAGCGTGAGACCCTGGTTATGTTTTCTTTTCTCTTGTTTCTACTTCTTTTGTCAGATATCTCTTTTAATATGAACTATGCCAGGTCATTTCTTTATTTTTCCTTGTATTTATTTTCTTAAACCATATATATGTATGGAATACATATATGTATATACTCTTTTTTATTTTCTCTTGATGCAGAGTGCAGTTACTGTGTGATCGATAGATATGTTTATATGTGGACATTTTTCTATTTGAAATAAAATAATTGAAATCGAACATAAATCTCTCCCTAATAGTTATGTTGATCGTGAACTTAGGATATCATGAATAGGGGAATGTTTAGTCGAAATTTGGTCCAGATACCACCTGCTGTAAAAAGAAACGACTAAAGAATCTGACCACACGTGATCCCTCTCGTGGTCGGTCCCCAAAGGGAAAAAAGTCTATAGGTAATATTATTATGATTATTATTGAGAGTTTATATAACAAGTGATTACATCGATTTTATTCGTAATTACTTGATCAATTAATTAAATACAGATGATAGAATTGTATAGGATCAAAACAACTGATCAGAAGTATTTTGAGTTTAGAAAATTCAACACGAAGTTTATGTACAACATTGCTGGGCAAACAGTTCAACTTATTTGTTAAAATATTATATGAACTTGTTCACACCAGCATATATAGAAGTTGACGTCTTATATTGTCTAGAGCATTACACATGAACACACGAAATAAATATTTAAGCGCCCAGGGTACTTACGAATTATCTGGTGAAGTTCGTAATACTGCCGAAAGTGAAAACATTTTTATTTCTCGAAATCCACTTACCATTTCCTTTGTTTGATTATAACTTTCTCATTTCAGGCTTTAACTTGGTTATATAGTTGAAGCAGTGAGAAGAAAGGATAGAAAATGATTTACAATCAAAGAAATCCTTTTACAAGTATAGAATTTTCGCTATATTCCCAGGTGAATGAATCCGATACCGAATCCGATTAGATCCTGCGATCCGGTCTAATCCTATGGAAATCCGGGTTGTGGAAATACTAACGGATCCGACGGAAGAAACCTATTTTCTCATTTGTGTACGAATTAGCATTCAATCCAAACAGCAGAGGCCTGTTTGATCATACGATGAAATCCAATCGGATTCCGATATTAGGATTCGATAAAACTCAACACTAAGGATCCGAATGTCAGATCGCAACCAGGAATCCTGTGGCATTTCGTCGGATTAGAGAAACTCCGATAGAAACATGTTCGAATCGAATTGTCGGAAAGATCCTCCTGGGCAAATATTACTAAGAGACGTCCAATCAGCAGATACTGTTTTAAACTGAATTATTCTAAAAAGAATATAATAAGGTTTCATTTCGATACTCAAGTAAATATAAAAATCAAAATGGAATTTGTAACAGCAAACTGGACTGAATATCCAAACCGACAGCCTTCGTACTACAATCTATACAGTGTTAATCTGTAATAGTAGAATAACGGAACCAGCGTACATTGGTTCGTAAATTGAGCTAAAGCAGAAAGATCACCATCGAAATTCTATAGTGTCAATCGTCATATATTTTGATTGAAAATTCCTAGCATAAAAGGTTCATCCAATAATTTTCTGCAATTTAATGCAAGTTTCAATCAGCTGAACCATACTGCTGTTTAGACAGGACAAGTTTTTGTTGTGTTAAAATAGGAAACGAAATCATGCACATAAAAAACGCACGAATAGAAAAAACCTCGTCATTGTTGTTGATAAGCAGAACTTTTAGAGTATTGCACATGAGTCTTCAATCCCAACTCCTTCGCACGACTCTTAATGAATCAACCTACAGAAGCTTCTTGTTTACATCGAAGAACTTTCACAAGCTAACCAATCTGCTGTTTGATAGCCAATGTGCACTAAACTGATAAAACAGTATAAGCTGAAATCTAAGAAAAATTTGAAAATGGATTCGCCGGTTGCGCTGATAGTTTTGGTTGGTTTTTCATGATGCAATTTGTTGAAAACTTTCATTTCGATAGATTTACATCCCATCCAAACAAATTTTTTCATGTCCAATAAGAGGGATTCGAGCAAACATATTCTAGAATAAGATTTGATCCTAACTTGATTGATCCATTCCTAAGTATCGATTCTTTTACTCCAATTAGTGATGCAATTTCACAAATTCCGTTCTCCTGCAGCATTAAAATTACAGTTGACGAAGTCATTTAACCATGAAATTCTTCTTCAGTCTAAGTGGATTCTATCAATATATGATGAAAGAAGTATTAGTTGTGACCTATGCTTCCCAGGTCGTAAAGAACGGTCCGTATACGGCGGTGAACGAATACCAAGCGGCATGTTTACGGCATTCCGTAGAATTTCGTTAACGAGCATCGGTTTACGGAATACAAACGTATAAGTTACGGAACGCTTACGGAGCAGTTACCAAAGAGCGCTGAACGTTACGTAAACCAGACCGCATACGGTCTTTTTTCTGAGCTTTTCGCCAAAAATACCTCCAAAGTATTAATGTACTTTCTCGCATACGGGAATGAAGAACGCAAGCGACTCGGGATACCAAAGCACCAAAGAGCTAATTAGGAGGGTTATTCAGACTACTAAGAAAACGGGGTGTAATCATTCGGTTTACGGGCCGAAATCGTTCTATGTTGTCCTTACACATTCTATGTGATATTTAGTTTAGTTGTGCAGGAATGTGTAAAGACAGAGAGAATATCATGCTGTAGTTTTTACGCTAAATTTTTGTTAACTTTCAAGCTAACTTAGTCTCTGCATCGGGAATTTAAATTCATGGAACTTTGTTACTACACACTGGAGTACCCCTGAAGGGTATCCCAACTGATTTTTACAAGAAAACTGAGGTAGGCCTCGCTACACCTGAGCCATGTTAGCGATAAAAAACTGGATGGGGCACTGTTATCAGCCTTATTCCTTCGCTTTAAAATACTATGCTTTATGGAAGTTGCGTCTTTGTCACAAAACTTTTTCTGTGGATACAGGACGGCCGTAACGCTTGACCTCCGTAATTGCTAATTTCGAATAATTTATCGTTGCAAAAACGGTCTGTTAACGGGCACTCTGTAACGCATCGTTTTTTATCAATATACGGTCTGTTTACGAGACGGATGCGAAACGGTGCGTATTTCTGCGCCAGATAATACGGTCTGTTACGGCCCGAAAGTGAACCGTATTGATCCCGTTTGTTACCGTAAATACTGCGTTTTAACAACATTTTCCGTGCGTATTCGGATCGTAAACGATACCGTTTTGATCGACCTGGGTTGTTGAATGTATAGAATCGTCTTCTCTTGATTTAACTCACAAGGATAGAGCTTTAGATCAAAACTATTACATCGATCGTTTAGTTTCAACAACAGAAATTCTCTATAAAAGAAATAGAAGTCACTTAGAACACTATGTCATACACTAAATTTCTCAAATTTTGAATATAGCTTCAGACTCAGCGTAATAGACAACCTTTTTGTGTATCTACCCCGTCACGACTTGATATACGAAACTATTATTATTATTCTTTTGTATTCGGTTTTATGCACATCTTCAGAAGAAAATTGATGGTATTTACGGATAGTTGATATAAATATCTAAAATACAACCTGGCACGTCGAAGGCAAACACTCATCGTATCTTTGCTTTAACCTTTTACATAAAAATGATAGCGAAGTATATATAAACATGAATCTTACAGCTGTATAAATCAACAGAATATGTTCTATTTGCTAGTTCAGAGTTGATTCATCTGACACAGTACATATGGTGATACTAATTGATCAATATAAATCAAAGTTGACCAGATTGGGTATATCGTTTATGTTGTCGACATTCAAAGGATGGGGGCGCATAAGACGCGGTTTTGGGCCATCGTTAACTTGGGTAAATTCATGGTTTACTGGATGCAGAATTTTGCGAGGAATCGTTTGGTACCAAAATAAAGCTATTTGGGATGAATTTAGACGTACCTTTGCTCAAAATATTGATGTCAGTTTTTGTACATAAATACATGAGTCACGTATAGAAGTATGAGACATGTATGTTTTACCTGGAGGAGACATTTCAAATCGAAACACATCCCAATCAATTACCCGTCTGATGATTTATCTCTGGTAAAAATTTCAGCTCGAACGGTTGAAGTGTTGTTGAGTAATGCCGTAAAAAATTTTCGAAATGAGTATGAGCATCTATAACTCTCGTGTCACTTCTGTTCACTATTTTCGCAATATCTCGAGAAAGGAAAATATCAAAATGGGGTTTTGAGTGATTCTGAAAGCTCNTACTGTGAAAATACGGCCGTATACGGCCCTATTTTAATGATGTTACGGTCCGTTTAACTGCGTCCACTCAACGGTCCGTATCGTTCGACCTGGGTAGGCTAACAATTTCTTCGTAGATTACAGTAACTACCTCTTGGTTCACAAAATAGTCTAAAAATAATCTTCAATATTTCTCTTTTCTTGTTGCATTTAGAGAATAGTCGATAACATCGTTAAGTAAAACACTGATTAGATGTTGTTTTTTAATCGCAGATGCACCAGATATATTATAAAAGAAAGTTTTACGTACTTTCTGTGTTGTATCGAGTCACGCTAGGTGTGCAAGACTAACAATCATTTTTTTCGATAACCACCTAACACATAGTTATTCATCAAAGTGTATCAACTGAAATTTCATTACAAGCATGAGCGATACAACGGTTGAATTAAATATTATCATTAATTAAGATACGAGATTGTAAACAGAACCAAAACTAGGATCGATAAATTCATCTGTGCACTACACAGAGCTTGGCAACTACATTCAAAAAATGACCAACTCAACTCAATTCAATTCATGGACCTAGTTGAATTGAGTTGATAAAATTTTACAGAGTCTACTAGTTGAATTGAGTTGATAAAATTTTACAGAGTCTACTAGTTGAATTGAGTTGATAAAATTTTACAGAGTCTACTAGTTGAATTGAAATGAATTGAGGCATTTTTGAAAGGTCTACGAATTGTTTTGAATTGAATTGAGTTGAAATTTGCTCTTTTGATAACTGTAAACTCAATTCAATTCAACTCAAAGAAATTATGAAGCTTGTTTTTGGAAGTTCATTATTCATACTATAACTAATGAAGTGAAAATTCAAGTTGTGACTTGTTTACTTTATAATTTCTCTTCAGAGTATTATCTCCAGGTAGCTATATCAAACTCAATATCCATAGATCTCTCCTACGCTCGAACAATCTTATTAGAGTATATTGTTTTCTTTGTTTCTTTCATTGATGCAAGTATATAGATTATGTATTAATAATTTGTTTTCTTATTCTCTCGGGTCATGAATACAGCACAATAATTATTTATCCTTATCCCCCAGTTCAACATCATGAATAGTTTTTGTTTCGTTGGACTGCCATGATGCATTTTTGTGCAACTTCATCTATTTCTTCATCAATTTTTTTCTCAAAATTTTTCTATTGATCAATGCTTTGAATATTTTATCTATTATATGATTCGAAGTTTTATATTACTTTGCTATATTGTAATGTAAAGTGAACGTTTTTTTTAAGGTGATTCACAGCAATAAAACTGCTAACTCGTTCAATGAAGGGGCACAAAAGGAAACGTATTAACTAAACCATTTCAACCCAGGTCGATCAAAACGGTATCGTTTACGATCCGAATACGCACGGAAAATGTTGTTAAAACGCAGTATTTACGGTAACAAACGGGATCAATACGGTTCACTTTCGGGCCGTAACAGACCGTATTATCTGGCGCAGAAATACGCACCGTTTTGCATCCGTCTCGTAAACAGACCGTATATTGATTAAAAACGATGCGTTACAGAGTGCCCGTTAACACACCGTTTTTGCAACGATAAATTATTCGAAATTAGCAATTACGGAGGTCAAGCGTTACGGCCGTCCTGTATCCACAGAAAAAGTTTTGCGACAAAGACGCGACTTTCAAAAGGCATAGTATTTTAAAGCGAAGGAATAAGGCTGATAACAGTACCCATCCCATTTTTTATCGCTAACATGACTCAGGTGTAGCGAAGCCTACCTGGGTTTTCTTGCAAAGATCAGTTGGGATACCCTTCAGGGGTACTCTGGTGTGTAGTAATAAAGTTCCATTAATTTAAATTCCCGATGGAGAGACTAAGTTACATTGATAGTTAAGAAAAATTTAGCGTAAAAACTACTGCATGATATCCTCTCAGTCTTTACACATTCCTGCACAACTAAACTAAGTATCACCTAGAATGTATAAGGACAACATAGAACGATTACGGCCCGTAAACCGAATGATTACACACCGCTTTCTTAGTAGTCCGAAGAACCCCCTTAATTAGCTCTTTGGTGCTTTGGTATCCCGAGTTGCTTGCGTTCTTCATTCCCGTATGCGAGAAAGTACATTAATACTTTGGAGATATTTTTGGCGAAAAGGTCAGAAGAAAGACCGTATGCGGTCTGGTTTACGTAACGTTCAGCGCTCTTCGGTAACTGCTCCGTAAGCGTTCCGTAACTTATACGACTGTATTCCGTAAACCGATGCTCGTAAACGAAATTCTACGGAATGCCGTAAACATGCCGCTTGGTATTCGTTCACCGCCGTATACGGACCGTTCTGTATGACCTGGGAATGTAACTGAATTGAGTTTAATTCAATTCAGTTCACTAGTAGAATTGAGTTGAGTTGAATTCAAACAAAATCCATGGTCAAAGAATTGAATTGAGAAAATTTTTTAAGGTACATGAATTGAGTTGTAAAGATCTGCTAATCTGTGTGAATTGAATCGAATTGAATTAACACTTTTTTAATATACATGAATTGAATCGAATTGAGTTGAAGTTTTGTTTGAAAGAATTGAATTGAATTGATCACCATTGTGAGTTGCCCAGCTCTGGCACTACGGCATAGTGAAAGTATCGTCAGAGATGTTCTGACCCGGCGAACATTGGTGAGGAGAGACAGAGGGCGTAGTTAATTTTTATGAAAAAGAAGACAAAATCATGAAAAACTTACTGGGGTAGAAAAGTTTTTATGTTAACAAATCGCATAGAGTGAATATTTTGAGAACTATTACTTTATAAATTAGATTTCTCGAAAACAAAAACAAGAAAGTCACATCGAAGACAATGCGAAATAGCGTCTAAAGGAACTAATGAAACAAATGAATTTCTTCTAGTTGTTCATCCATCGATAGAAAAGGTTCCATGATGAGTAAAAGTCGCCTTGTTACTTTTTCTCAAAAAATAATTTACTCGTCAAATAGTGATTCTGTCACGCTTGTTTAAAATTGACTTGAAGAACGAACGTTAGATCAATAACTTATGAAATCGAGAATCCTACATTCTAAGTTGAACATGCATTGTAACATGTTTTCGTTACGGAATCACTCTTGAAAATTGGACTGATTTTCATATGTGAGTAATTTCTTCGAGAAATAATACATGTTAGACCTAGTAGGATGAATGAAGAACTTCTTTAAATTAGATTCACAAGACAATACTGAGAAAGAAAAGGAGACGTAAGATACACAGATATTCTACTATCGACATCGTTCAACAAAAGGGTCTCCTTTGTTTCGTTCGATTGCGTAGGTCGACCTTGCATAGAGAAGTGAATCGTCATTATGTGGACAGCTCGATATACATTAACGAAGAGATCACGATACCATTGCTGTCTTTACACATTTTGTTGAACATGGCATCCCACCCATGTAACCATTTTTTGATTTTTGACCCGTCTCCGAGCGCGTCGGATTAATATCACTGAACGCGTCAGGATTCGTCCAAAATGCAACATTTTCGAGGGTGCTAACGCGTTTGAAAGATTGAATGCGAATCTAAACGCGTATATACTGACGCGTTCCAACGCGTTTAGTACTATGCAAAAAAATTATAAAAATGCAGCTAACACCGTGAGATAGGATCGAACTAGCATGATATGGCGAACCATGATATAGCATTCA
>OENT01003504.1:0-12070 GCA_900239685.1 Rotaria macrura | reverse complement strand
TGAAATAACAATAAAAAGTGAGTGGACCGATTTCTGATCAAGTGCGCCCCTCTTCTTTAGGAGATCTGTAAAATTCAAAATAAACTATCATCGAAACTATTGATGGTATGTTGAGTAGAATCTAGGATTTCGTAAAATTCACCAAACAAGTATTTCAATGAAAAGAAAGTGTACGATTCAATCCCATCCTAATTATCACAATAAACACAACTTCAAGTTTGTCACAAGTGAGAAGTTTTCATTCGAAGAGAATGTTTTTGACCTAATATTTTAGATCTATTTTTCTCAATGTTGCGTATGAACGAGTGTAAATTAAATAATCATTTGAAATTGAAATTTTAGATTGAGAATATTTTTCTTAAATTCATGGATTAACAGTTCAAAGGCGAGTTTCGGTTAAATTTTCGATTCGAGATATGGACGACGAGCATCAATGTTCAATTTTCGGAGGAATATTTAAATCGTTCGACTATTTCATGACACAAATCGATCGAATCAGTCAGTCTCGGTGATTCGAATTTTTTAATTCAATTTATTTATCTCGACATGCATGAAGACTTTATTGAAAACTACAAACATTCTCTCGCCTTAACATTTTCTATTTGTTTGGCATGCTTCAGTCGTCAATTAACTTCGATGCATGTAGTTGTTAACATTTAGCAGAGTTTCGAAAGCATTTATTACAGATTAGTATCTCATTCGAGTTGGCTCGTTCACTTCAAATTCTTGAATTAAGAGATATTTTAATTATCGATATGTTTTGGCGATGAAGAAAGAAAATCTTTTCTTCATAAGATTGAATAAAAGAAGAGTTTTTACTCGACTCGTAACTAAAATAGAAAGTCACTGAACGGAAAGAAAAATACCTAAGAATAAAATACGTCAAGTCTACATGTAATAGTTGGCATTAAGTTTTGATTCGTTGTTATGGAGTCGTAGATTACTTTGTCTCATGTCTGCTGGTCACCGTTTATCAAATGCTTCGCAAAGAATTTGAGGAAATCAGTTTGTTACCTTGTCGATGACAAACTTCATATGTATAAAATTGTGTGAAAAGAAATATTGATAAGTGTTATCGTATAAATAGGCATGGAAGTAAAATTGAAAGAAGGAGCTGAAGAAATAATGACATTTTATGCTCGTATGCTCGATCATGATTACACGAGCAAAGAAGTATTCAATAACAATTTCATGACTGATTGGCGTAAATCGATGACACAAGCTGAACTGGAGTTGATAAAAGACGTACGGAAATGTGATTTTACCCAAGTTGCAAATTATTTCAAAGAACAAACAGAACAACGGAAAGCAATGAGCAAAGAAGATAAAAAGAAATTGAAAGATGAAAATGAAAAAATTCGTAAAGAATACGGATACTGTATGTGGGACAAGCATCGGCAACCAGTTGGAAATTATAAAATTGAACCACCCGGTTTATTTCGCGGTCGCGGTGAACATCCAAAAATGGGTTGCGTCAAAAAACGTATCAGTCCCGAAGATATTATTATTAATATTGGCCGAGAAGGGCAAATTCCAAAGCCACCCGAAGGACATCACTGGAAAGAAGTGCGACATGACAATAAAGTATCTTGGCTAGTTATGTGGACTGAAAATATTCGAGGAAACAATAAATACATTATGTTAAATGCTTCATCGCGTGTTAAGGTTCGTTTTGTTTTCATCGTTCTTCTTGGACTTTATTTTGAAAATATTTTATTTGACAGGGTGAACGCGATTGGCAGAAATATGAAAAAGCCCGAAAGCTCCATCGTGCCATTGATAAAATACGGGAAAATTATCAAATCGATTGGAAAAGCAAAGAGATGCGAATACGTCAACGTGCGGTTGCACTTTACTTTATCGATAAAGTATTCGAAGATGAAAGATTTCACTCCCGATGTGTTTGCATTCTGTTTGTTTTAGCTTGCACTTCGTGTGGGCAATGAAAAGGATGAGGACGAAGCAGACACTGTTGGTTGCTGCTCATTACGCATTGAACATATTAAATTGTTTGAGAAAATTGAAGGCGTTGGAGAAAATGTTGTCGAATTTGATTTCCTTGGTAAAGATAGTATCAGGTAAAATTGTTTTTTTGATTTTGTTTTCGGTATATATGTGTACACGTCTAGAAAAATTAATGAGAACATCTTTTTCCGACGATTAAAATACGATTGTAATGAAATTGTGTGTATCGATGAAACACCAGTAAACTATTTGAGTAGAAACTCGATAAGTAATTACAATTATAGATTTTTAACTGGTAAAATTTTCAAGAAGAATCTCAAACATTTGACTCTTGCAAAAAAAGTCAAATCTTAGAGCTTTAGTTTTACTCATCCTCAATTTCTAGATCTAAGTTGTAAATGATAAACGAGGCACAGCATGGCATTACCGATTTTCGATCAGCTATTTAAGAAAAATTGCATTCATCAAAATGACTGAGCCTTATTAATATTAAAATGAAGAGAATTGCGTATCGCATCTATTGCAATATATCTTTGTAAGTCAGGGCTTGCTGTTTATTTTTCCGGCATAAAAACTATTTTATCCCTCGAAAACCATGAGCTTGCCAGCGCGTCTCTCCTATAAAATGACATGTGTCTGTGTTAAAATCATTTGCGTTTTCTTTATAGACTGCAGAAAGGAGGAGCTGAACATTTTGTCTTTTCGAGGCGAAACAAAATGTTTGCGTTAAGCTTTACAATTTAATCTAAATATTATTTGAACTAAGCGCACCGTATGAAACGAGATGCAAAAAAACGAGTGTCGAATTCGCAAAGGAAAAATAGTTATTTTCTTAGTGTTTGTCGAACTTAACTAGTTATTACTACATTATTCGTCATATTTGATCGTCTTTGTAAATCAATCAGGGGATCAAAGTCAGGATAAATATTAAAGAAAACTATTATGGAATTCATCAAAAGGAGAATTTAATCAATGTCTATCGTTGTCGATTAACTGTTCCACTATTAAGGTGATTCGATTGACGATGGTTATCTATGTTCGCGGTTGTCTGATATTGTGAACACGAAAAATGTCGACTTTATTTAGTTGTTGCTTTTATTTGAATTATGTCAAATCGTCTGAAATTGATTTCAATAAAGACATTACAAAGCAATGCCAGTCGATATTCATCATTAATGGATGATGTGAAAATTTCTGAACAAAATCTTAATTTATTACTCACTGATTATAAATCATTCTAGGCAGATGAAGCATAGTGAACTAAAATCAGAATTCTATGCTCTTTCCAACTATGATCTTGGAGATCTTCTTCTTATTGCAGTTCGAGAGTACTGAAGAAATCTTTCAAAATTCTGAAAGACACCAGTTTTGATGAAACAGAGGACCCAACATTTGTCGAGAAAATCTTGTTCATTTTTCGGCGCTTAACAATAGTTGACATGAATTAAAAGTCACACTTAACGACAAAAATATCTTTGCTCTTTACTAATACGGACTCATATATATTATATCTATTTTCGTTTGAAATCTCTGAGAAATTCTTGTGAAATTGGTTAACATTTTAAACAAGTCGAGTTTTACTAACGTCCTAAGTTCATTTACGAATATGTTAAAAAATAAATCGATTTAGGGATTTTGTAGCGTAAACTTTCATTTACAAAACATGAGATCGAACAAAACTGTTCCTTTTACTCAATAGAAGTTTTATTCATTTTCTTCAAAGTAAAATTCAATGTTAAACATAACTTCGTCCGAAACTCGACTTTTCACGATTGACTAAATTAAGATGTCAAAGCAATAGTTTGGATCGTTTAGAAAAAATAAATAAAAGGCAACTAAAATAATCAATGTTATACAGCAGCTTTTGCTTTCGAAGCTGATTTATGATCGAAAATTTCAATTCTTAGTTTAGAGTTTCAATCATGAAAGAGCCAAAAACAGATGAGAAAATTGTCGCTCCAAAATTAGTTGTCACACTTTTGTACGGTCATCTACCTATTTTAAAACAAACATCGATCGAAATTCTCTGAGCCAATATTTGGAGAGAGCGCGCAGTTCTTGTTCTGGCCAAATATATTAAATCGTTTATCATGATTTCAAGCGACTAGATAAAATACAAACTTTTTATTCACAATCATTTGTAACACCTGTTCGTCTTAGCGACAACAGTTAACCCTGAGTACACTCGTTATCCAATTTCAACGTAGTGAACCCAAATATCGACATATTGGATCCATCAAGGATTTTAATATTTGGATTTTTCTCTTGGCAAACAAAAGGGCATGAGGAAAATCAGACCATATTTGAACTATATAGATATGTTGACATCTAAAAGAATGTTTGACGGAGCATAAGAACATATTTCTTCTATCGAGACCTTCGCACGGCAAAACATGGACGTCAAAAGTGAAAGAATTCGAGAAACTAAAACAATTTGCACGCGAGAATTCATTTAAGAATGAACATAAGTCAGATGGAAATATTCGAAGTCAGCCTCGATCGAGCATTGACCAGTATTCGATATTTTCTCTCGTTTGTCGTTCAACACTTAATCAGACCATGGTGAATCGAATCGCTCACAATCGGCTGTTCGATGTCTAATCGATCTTATAAGTAAAACATTGTTGTAAGTGATATTTGAACTTTGTGTTAAATATCATCGAAATTCAAATTATCCGAACAGATTTTTCTTAATTAAGATGAAACATGAATTAGGTGTGAGTCCGACTGAAGAATTCGACTTTTTCTTCTACGAAACAACTTGTTGAAATTTTTTCTATAGAAAATAAATGTAAAAACTGCACACTTACGTCCAAGAGTTATGTGTACTTCAAAAAGTGAATGAGACAAATCAGTCATTCTAGAATGTATGCACGGAAGAAGTATCTTGTTAAAACGTTTTGGGAAACCCCAACACTACTGGTCGACTGAGACATCTAGGAAGTTTCGTTCCTAAATGCAGTTTTTGTGCATTTTGAGACCTTTTTTCCGCCGATGTTTTGTTAGAAACCAGCAATTTGGTTCAAAACTAATACCAGATTCGGAATCAGCGTTAAAAACTGAGTCGATTTATACACGTTGTGGATAATCCTGAGACAAAAGGTTTTTTTTTAAAATCCCTGTACCCCCCCCCCTCAGGGATTGTTTGGTGAAAAATGACAATTTTTCCGATAACTCAGCCATTTCTCGTCGAATCCTTCTCATCTTCGAACTCGACCGAGATATTCATCAGGCAATTCTGTGCACAAAATTTCTGCTCAATCGAATGTATTTGTAAAGAGTCATCGTGTTAACGGCCGGACACACTGACCGATTCTAGAGTGTAATCACTTTTTGAGTATACAAAAAAAGCAACAGTCAAGTGCGAATCAACTTGATAAGATAAGCAGAGATAGTAGAAATATTGAACAGGTTGAACTTCTCAAAGCAGAGGAATTCTATTGGAACGGTTTTCTCTTTTCAAGTCATTCGAAAATTCCATGATAGTCTCGAAGGAAATTTACTTTTTAATGAGAGAAGGCAATTGCATAAGTTCTTCTATTTTTCTGTTCGATGGACTTAGACTGTATTGTAAAGTCTAGTAACAATCCAAATATGACACGATTATACACATCGTAAAGATTTTAAAATGTTATAGTCATCTGATTTTAAAACGGATTCCTAATCGAAAGTTAAATATTCCAGTAATCCTTCGATGAGAAAAATATTTTCAATTTTAATATTGGACTTCAAAGAATATCAATAGAACGTTTGCACTGGGGAAAATGACTTCGTTGTTTTCACAAGCAATGATTATTGAGCGTTTGACAAGCTTTAAGATGTAAATTATTGATTACATATTTTCAATGTAAATCAAAGATCTGAAAGTCAGTTGCTCAGACCTTTGTCTTATTGAACTAAATAATTGTTTTCGTTCTCTCACGTTGAAATTCTAACGACAGAAGATTGATACTGTTCGTTAATGAACAAAATGAAATCTGAAAAAGTCATCGACGCAACGCTAAATACGCCGTATGAATAATAAAATCCTTGATAGCCGATTGCATTGATTTTCTACACGAATGATTTTTCTCGACATAATGAAGAGTAGATAACCTTAAGAATATTGGTTGAATGATAAATGTCGGCGGGATTTAGGAAATGACGTTTAATCAACACTGGATAATTTGACCAAATTTCAAAATTGTCAACGTTTCGTTCTATTCCATAAAATAAGATAAAAATCAATAGAAATCTTCGTTTCTTCTGAGACACTCATAGTTTTCTCGATGCATTCATCAAAACTTTACTAGTATTGTTTTTAATATTTAGAATGTACTAACTTTCCATGATGTTAACAGATCTTAGGGTCATCTCTAATACGCCGATGTTTTTTCGAAAATCCAAAGTGATTCTCATTGGTTTGCAACAATGTTGAGCTTCGTCTTTTAAAGTTTTCATTTTAAAATCCTTAAAATTTAGCACATTGTCAACTCAGCTTAATTTATTTTTGATAAAAGAATGATGAATCAGAACAGGTCTGCTAGTTTCGATCGAGGAAAGAATTAGTGAAAATGTGCCGCTTCAGTACGCACGTCTGTGCCTGAGAGTTGTTTTAGCCAAATCTAAATCTCATGCAGACACTCTCTTAGCGACTATGTCGAGTAAAATAGTGTCTGGTCTCATCGAATAGATTCTAATTTCGAAAAAGCAAACAACAATCTAGTTTAGATATTCTTCATTACAAAATTTATGTCGCCAGATTATATTAGCAATCAATAGTCATTATCTAATTAGATTCTTATTGAGAAGTGCGAAATTCGATTTATAGAATCGAATCGACTGAAAAAAAGGCTCTATGCTACACAAATCTTGTCAAACGATATCTTTTTCTGCTTGATGATATACGCCGACTGAGTGATTAGGATATTTGTCAGAGAAACACGAAGTACTACTACATTCGACCGTTGACAAAGACGTATAATATTGAATGCTTCGTGGACAAGTCATTAACAGTTCTAAAGTTAGATATCAATAATTTCAGTAAAGAATGATCAGGTTGTTGGCGAATAAATAATTTCATGTGACCAGTTGCGTTTTGCTTAGCTGGTCAATTTTTACCAGGAGTCAAAGATTGTTAAGAGATACGAGCTATGTTCGATTAACATCCTGTCTGGCAGTTAGAAACGTCTTCTTCTTCTTCTTTTGTTGTTAACAGAAATTTTATCAGTTGAAAATCTAATTCCATACTGATTTAATCAGGTAGGAAAATTTCCGGAAACCCTTCATTGCTCACTGCGTCGTTCACCATAGATTCTTCGAATAGAAATTCTAAACGGCGATTAAATCAATTTTCGAAAATTGTCTATTGTATTAAAATCTTCAAGAAAAATCGAGAGACTAATTTTAAAACGACTAAAATAATCCTCAATGTACACCTTTTCTTCATCTTCTAATAGATATACAAATAAAGTCAGCGTTGAAGCACGTGTATATAAAAATTTAAAATTATTTATGGAAAACAAGAACGGTGATGATGAATTATTTGATCGTTTGACAGTAAAATTCTGTTTCGTTTTACTTGTCTCATTGATAAGATCACAATTGTTATTTGTTTTCTGTTCCTCATTAGACTGCTGGTCTCAATCAATATTTGAGTGAATTAATGGACGGTCTTACAGCGAAAGTGTTTCGAACGTACAACGCTTCAAAGACACTTCAAGATGAACTTGATTCCTTGACTGATCCAACTGCATCTGTACCAGAAAAACTGCTTGCTTACAATCGTGCAAATCGACAAGTTGCTTTACTGTGCAATCATCAACGTTCTGTACCAAAAACATTCGAAAAAAGCATGGGAACGCTTAAAGCCAAAGTAATTTCTCTTGATGAAAATAAAACAAAAGCGAATCATTGAATTCTTTTGTCAAAGATCGACGCTAAAAAGTCTGAAATCGATGAACATCAAGCGGAATATAAGCGGGCCAAAACCGAATATAAAAATTCTAAAAGTCAAGCATCGCAAAAGAAAATGGAGCAAGCAGAAAAAAAACTACAGCGTTCAGAAGAAGCATTGAAAAAACTGGAAGTACAAGCACTTGATAGAGAAGAAAATAAAGACATTGCACTTGGAACATCAAAACTTAATTATCTCGATCCACGTATAAGTATTGCATGGTACAAACTCTCTTCATTCTTATGCTTGCCAATGTTGTTTTTATAAAAATCATTTTTGTTTCTCACTTTCAGGTGTAAAAAATGGGACGTACCCATTGAAAAGATATTTTCAAAAACTCAACGTGATAAATTTCGTTGGGCGATTGACATGGCGACAGCCGATTATCATTTTTACAATTATGAAGGTGAAATTGTTTTACGTAGTGTTGATGAAACAAACAATGAAGAAGATGACGAAGAACAACAAAATTCAGATGACGAATGAAGTTTTTTCTCTCAATTGTTTTGTTGTCCTTTGTTGTTCTTGGCTTTTGTTTTCGCACATTCTCTATGGTTCGGCGAGTAAAGAAAGATATTTATTCGTTCTGCTAATTGTTTTTCTGTTCTTTGGTCGATCTATTTCACTAGCCGATCACAATCTTTTCTGTCTTTTTCTCATTATCTTACTCAAACAGACTAATAAAGACGGATAGTCTTGACATAGAAGATTCAGATAGCCGATTCTTATTCTTCTTTATATATTACTCATTAAATCATTCGGGCTCGTCTATTTCAAACAATTGAATATTCACGATACCCGGCATTGAATTCAAAGTGAACATTAACGATATCTTCGTTGATTAGACTTTCGTTTGAACTGATTAAATTCTATTCAATACGGGAAGATTCATGTTTACGCGAAGTGAAAACCAACATGAAGAGCTTTTCTTCCAACTATTCTTTCTCTTGAATCTATGACTTATTTTAAACTGATCGTCAATGCATATTTGTGAATTTCGAATCCAATATTTTGCTTATTAAAGGAAAGATTTCAAAGAATCTATTGCAAACAGTATTGTTCTTGTCGAGAGTTCGTTGGTCAATAGAATTTGTTTTTCTTCATTTGTCACTGTATTTTAACTTGCTCATTGCGAAGTTGGTTCATTATTTTATGAAATAGTCAAAGGAACATATTTATTCTATTAACTAACATCGTGAAAAATATTGCCGTTACATGAGTGAAGTTAATACTCGATTCGCTCACGAAAATCTTGCGAATAACGCACCACTTTTTCCAATTAGAATCTGATGAGTTTTATTGAATAGTTTCTTAGTATTTTCTAAATATCGCGTAAAAAATTTTCAAATTTCGTATGGTGGCATTCATATAATCGGATAAATTTCATCGAATTCTACTAGGAACATGAGTAGAAAAAGTGAACTATGTACCTGAATGAATCAACGGTTGATGATTGTGAATAACGAAAAAAAAACACTCTTTCATAATTGGATTGACCTCAACGATGTTTTGTAATAGAAATCAGATCTCTTGAAATATGCCTTGAGACGCATGAAGACTAACAACTCGTACGATAACGCTTTTTCCTAACAATTGTGAACTGCTTTTTCATCGGAATTTTCGAGAAACAATTTGAACTTTTAAAAAAAGGATTTTATCTTTAGATAGGACTGTTTGAAGTTCTATTTGCAACATGTGTCACACACAGGAACAAAACTCTATATCAAAAGATTCTAATCAACGATGAACTTTCACAATATTAATTTATAAATATTTCGTTTGCTGAGAAGTCTTATCCGGTGTTTTCAAAATATTTCCTAGTGAAAGATCTCATAAATGAACTATCATTGAATAGATGTACTTCTATTCGAATCTTGTATTATATGAATTAAATATTCTTATTATCTATCATAGTCAACTCTTTTATCTACGACTATGTTTTGTAAAGAAAGGATCAGTTTAAGGCCACTAATCTGCCCACTACCTTTTATCGAACACAATCGTTTGGAAACAGTATGTACTAATAGATTTCAACATGGTGAACATTCTCATGTGGTTTTAGTGATATCTTGAATGTAAGTAACTTCATGGATTATTTCCATCACCTCTTTCTTCAATTTTTTGCTATTTTTTCAAAAACAGTGAAGCTTAGCCATAGGTTTGCACGCTCTATCAGTATTACATATATTCACTAAAATTGCACTAAATTACTCTAAACTCATCTAACAATTAGCTTCAATTCCTTTTGTACTGAATCGATAATGAAAATCCGAAACATTTATACGAACTTTTACAATTTTTCATAATGAATTACTCAAAACTGCTGTATTCTCACACATTGTTTCAAAATTATCTCGCTTAAAACAAAATACCACATCGTGAATTTTTTACCATAGATAGACATGAGTTAGGCCTACAAAAAGTAACCAGAGACTAGGTGTCTCCGACACTGGCCAATTTTGCAATAACAATAACATGACTCAAGATTGGTCAAAAATCACATTTCATCATCGATTTCTCTGAAAGATCTTGATCGATTCCCTATGAATCATGAGGAATTTCTCCGTTATATATAATTAGAGTTCACATAGACTTCTTTAAACATATATAATGCGCATCATGCAACATATTTCGTTGTTAAGAGAGCTTGCATGAGAATATCGGGTGCACGCCATATAGGTCATAACATGATTTTAGCAAGCATCCCAATTTTTTTACTTCATTCGATTCTAAGTGAAAAACTGGGCTGACGGAACGTTTTTTATTCGCTTAAACCATTCCTTCACAGAGTTACTTGGGTTTCCATTGAAGCACTCCTGAAAATTGCAAAACGAAAAGAAATGTTAGTATTTTTCACTTTATGAAATCAAATCTTATCGTCTAAATTCGGGAAACATCTCAGTTGAAAGAGCATCAAAACCTACATGGAATGATATCTTCTATATTTTGAACATCCTAATTTTTCCAGAAAAACGTCTTATTTTTCGAAAAAAAGAGCTTTGTTTTACCCAAAACCTTTTGTGCATTTTCGACTTTTTTTGAACCCTTTCATACTATCCATGAAATTTATTACGGAATTTTTATATAGCATTCAATTCTGCACAAAATCAACTAGGTCTCAAAGATTGAAATGGGGATCAACAGTTGGAATTTTTTGAAACGAATTTAGTGGGTACCGATTGTAAAGGACACGTGTCCGACTCACTAGATCTCGCTTCAAGAGCTTCGTTTCTGATTTCAAATTTATACTAATTGGGATATCCATTTGAGTATTTTCGCGAGATCAAAATTTTCAAATTTTCATACCTGGGGTACCCCTTGTGATCGGCGAGAAAACCATTTTCTTTCAAATTCTTGATTCTTGAAGTTATATCGATAGAACTAAATACGCTGATCACAATTACCACATTTTCATCCAGATTAGCTCGAGTAACGAGAAAAATGTTGAGATCTCCATGGTCCGAATACTTAAGGTACCCATACGGGAGCATATGTCTTCCTTAAGACTAAAAATCTTCGGAATAGAAATTTACGGCAGCCTTTTCTAATCGCAGCAATGCTCTCATATGCATCGCAGATGCTTTCAATATGGAAACCTAACATTTATATCTACTGTTTGTCGATTGAATACGCCATTGTTGAGATCTCTTTGAAATAAGAGCTCAAAATGCACCTTATGAGGCTGGTGAGAAACCTAGCTAATTTTGACCCTGATAAAATTATATCTTTTACAAGAAGGCAAAGCGATCATAAATGCCGTACAGTTCTCAGGGTAATTGAATGCTCTCTAATCAAACGATAATGCATAAATTTTCCATTAGCTCTATGAATAACATCCAATGGGGTCTGAAAATGGACAATTGAAGAGGAATTTCAAGTAATATTCATGAAAATTTCTCTACATTAAGATAGATGATAACCATCCGGGTTATGTTGAAGTCACCCTAGCCCTAATTATAGTTTAGAGAAGCATACGGCTGCAAAATGATTTCCTTGATAACATCTTAAACTTATCAATATCCATC
Source organism: Rotaria macrura (assembly GCA_900239685.1). Taxonomy (NCBI): domain Eukaryota; kingdom Metazoa; phylum Rotifera; class Eurotatoria; order Philodinida; family Philodinidae; genus Rotaria; species Rotaria macrura. Next base: position 145 of record OENT01003504.1, on the reverse strand, counting down.
GCACAATATTTTTCTTGTTACTCGAGCAAATCTTGATGGAAGTGAGATAATTGTGATCACCGCATTAATTTCAATAAGGGTGTTTGTTAAAATCATGTTATGACCTATATGGCGTGCACCCGATATTCTCATGCAAGCTCTCTTA
>OENT01003503.1:0-12075 GCA_900239685.1 Rotaria macrura | reverse complement strand
TGACTGTTAAAACGGAGGAATTCGGACATTTGTTGAAAGTTTAAATGCGGAAAAAATAGCAAAAAAACGGCCGTTTTAACGCGTTATTTGCTTATTTTCGTCAGCTAGGGTAGTGTTAGTTCATTCCCAGGCGAATAATTCCGGCAGTCGAACCGATCGGATTCCTTACAGCAACCCGATCTAATTTGATGTGAATTTCTAAAATAAAATGATGAATTCCTGTGGGAATCCAAGTCGTGGATCGATATTCGGATCCCTAGTATTGTGATCCGATCATGTCTTACTGTTGGCTCCGATGCAACCTATCGGAGGGCTTTGAGCAACATCTAGCGTTGGGTCCAGATACTAAATCGTGTCCAAATAACAAAATCTAAATTTTCCTTCGGATCCGTTATTAGTTCCTCAACTCGGAATCCCATCGGAGTTTCTCAGCTCGTCTGATCATATAAGATCCGATAAGATTCATTATTGGATTCATTCACTTGGCTAGGTACTATCGGAAATAGTTTACTTTGTTTTGAAACAAAAAGTATTCTATCGTTATTTTTATTAAATTTATTCTTTAGAAAAATGAAAACGATCTGTGTTAGCATCAACGTGTGATCAAAATAACGCCAAACGATGATTGAGATGCTCCTTCTAGTTTAATCGACTAGAAAAATTGTCCGGATAGCAGTTGTTCGATTCCACCGAAGGGCACACTTTTTCAACGTTCTGTCACATATCATCAGTGACACTACTCGTCTCTTTCGTTCTATACGTAATAGAGCTAAATATCTGGACCTTTATCGCAATTCTAAAACATAAGAAAAATTTAATTCGTAAATTGTAATTCTCGTCTTGATGAGAATGTTTCATAGCTAACTTTCAGCATTTTTATTTGTTTAGATACACGATTTTTGTGATTTATTAGAAGTTTCCGCGAGAAACCCCCGTGAATACGTTGACAACTTATTGAAAATAGTGTTTAACCCTCATGAATTGCAACAATTTTTATTAACATCGCAAAAATCAAAGAGATATTCAAACCGGAATTATATCATGAAAGATTCAATCGTTTAAATGTTAATGAAAGCGATCTACTTTTTTTTACAGAAACTTGTTGAAATTTGCAGAAAAATTACTCTAACAGAGTTTTTCGTCTTTTTTCAATGTTTAGAAGCTATTGAAAAACCCTACCGTATCACAAATCATCACCACCCAGGTTAAAAGTCCACGATCGTATACGAAGGCCGTATACGGTGATCGTATACATGGGAATACGTCTGCATACGATGGTCGTAAACGATCGTGCCTTATTGTCGTATACGACCGTATTTTTTTCATCTGTTACTCTTGACTGTAACAAGATTTATCGATAGTCATAAATACGTAGATATAAGATTTTGTTGAAAATAAACATTCTTTTTTATCTTATCACTTAACGCAGCTTTCATATCACATAATTTGTAATTATGGGTACTATATGCGATAGTACTCATTCTGAAAATGTTAATAAAATTCGGATAACCTCTTTTTTTATGCGGTGGATGAATTTTTGAAACTTATTTCATTGTGTACTAGAAAATAAAAAGTATTATTCTGAATCTATTAGTACAAACATATATATTGGCATTCTCTGTACTCAGAATTTCAATATAATAAATAAAGTATCATCTACCATGTATTCATTTATACAGCTGGATAATCAAATATTTTACACGAATGACACGTTAGTTGTTTACTGATTATTTCCTCTTTTCTAAGTATGATGGTATTTCCCTTAATGTAATAATCATGCATTTCTATGTATTTAGTATTACTTTAACCTATAGCGATGTAATATAACTGCGGACAGTATATCAAATATGTGCATGCATTGTTTTTTATTTGTGTGATTCACTTGTGGTAACATCGCTCTCTTCTTCATACGAACATCATGGAATAAATGCTCCAATAAAAGGCTTCTGTATAGAATCTAAATGATTTCATCTCCATTAAATGAACGGAGGAAAGGAAAAGTGACCGATAAGTTTCTATTTTCGTCGTCCGATCTAGCGAGAATCGGATTTGAATATGAAGTATGCAACAGATGTTTTTTTTCTTTTCTGCTATAGTATTCATATATATATATAAATACGTGTTATTCGTGCTTTTGTTCAGCTTGTTATTCTACTTTATTGTAATCATTAAAATCCATTTTTCTTTTAAAATACACATCCTCCTGAGTCTTACATTCACAAGCCAGGTGAGCTTTTTCAAGAAAATTTATTGAGTTTTTCCACATAATATATTCTAACCAAGTCTATTCTGTTCTTTCTTGCTTCTATTCAGATGTTCAAAAATATGAATTTGCTTCACGTTATGAAAACAGACAATGGTGATTATTCCCGAAAAATTCTACGAATAATTTTACTGCTGATGAATTGAGTAAATGTACCCTACCATCCGGTATGGCACATGTTACACGAGAAACACTTGATCCACAACGATTCACAACATTTCTTAGTATGCAAAAACTTTCACTTGACTTTCATCAAACGTGAACTGTTATTTGAATTAGACGCGGTTCGCTTCAAATTCATATTAGATTCGGTCAATTTTGGTGTATGTTATAAAAGCTTATTACGACGACAGCTCACAAATTTTTTAATTGAAGAACAGCGATGTAATAATGATAAACAAACTCGACAATTACTGCAACACAAAACCATGAACCACGTTAGCCAGTCAAATCATTCATGAATTAGATAAATCAACGTTTGTTTTCTTTTTTAATTGAGTTTCATTTTTCTATTGTTAAGAAACAATAATTTTTTATATGCATAGATGGTTGAAATAAATACTGGGTGAAACTTGGTATAATCAAATTCACTGAAAGTGAAACGATGAAACAATATTTTTTTGTCTAGAACAACACTGATTACATTAGAAAAAAAGGAATAAACGGCTCCGTATTAGATCTGAAAGAACCATCCTAAAGTGATTTACGACAGTATCAAATCAAATTCACGGTTGTATACGTGCAACGTAACACGTCGTATTCCACCGTATACGACACGACGACTTACGGTCGTAATTCTAGGGTCAAGTAATACGGCGAAATACGATCGTATACGATCGTAATTTACACCGAGTACAATCGTATATGGTCGTTTACGTCACCGTATACGATCGTTTACAACCATCGTAACATTCGCCCAGGGCACACAGCCTTCTATTTGGAAAGAATTCAAGAAACATTAGCTGGGTGTTTTTACAATGAAGGAACATGAAATTTAAAGAAACAATCAATACAAAAGCAACAGTTACAGAAGGAAAATGACATAGTTAATGATAGTACACCGGTTGTCCGAGATGAAATGAAGTGAAACAACTATTGTCTTAATTAACCACACGAATGATGAATTATGTAAATATGTACAAATAAACTTGAGGCACTTTTATCATTCATATTGAGCTCTAAATGAAAAACGCCTCTTCTGTAATTTTTTTTTGTATCCTTCAAGTGTGAACATTAATACTATTTCAATTGACGTTGTCAATGCTGTCTTTTTTAGTTGAAATGAAATATAGAAATGACAAAAAAGGAGCTTAGAGGTAGAAGACTAAACAAAAATGAAGTATTTCAATGAAGCAAATAGTAACGGATCAATATAAAAGAAGTCAAAAACGGATATAATACGGTATGCTTACGACCGTTTACGGTAAAAATCTGATGCAACGCGACTGATTGTATTTTACCCGTAAAGTCTTGAAAAATGAACCAACCCAGGAGAATCATTCTGACCATTGGATCCGATCGGATGCCTGTTAGATCCGATCATGTTTCTATCGGAGTTTCTCTAATCCGACGAAATCCCATGGGATTCCTGGTTGCGATCCGAGATTCGGATCCCTAGTATTGGATTTTATCGAATCCTACTATCTCAATCCGATTGGATTTCATTGTATGATAAAACAGGCCTCCACTATTGGGATTAAATGCTAATTCCCAGGTCGAAAACGCTGACACAAGATCTTATGAACAACATACAAGATCTTGGAATATGGGTGAAATCTGACAAGAATCTGACAAAAAATCGTCGTCTCTGAGATCTTGCATCAGATCTCACAGTCAGATTCTGGAAAGATCTTATAAATGTGTATGATCATACAAGATCAGATGCAGAATCTTATCAGATCTTAACATCTGGTTGTTTGCCCTGGGTTCGTACACAAATAAGAAAATAGGTTTCTTCTGTCGGATCCGTTACTGTTTCCACAACCCGGATTCCCATAAAATTTCATCGGATCGTAGGATCCGATCGGATTCGGTATCGGATTCATTCACCTGGGTACTTTGGTATGTTTTGTTCTTTCAGTAAGTCGTTTCAAAAATTGATTATTTTTCCTTAGACCCATCGCATGGTACCAGCTCTTGTTTGACGATTTCGCCATCAGATACGCTATAAAGGTTTGGTGAAAATGTGTTGCTTCATGGGCTTGATTGAGGTGTGCATTGAACTTCTGCCAGTATTTGTATAGATAGTCCCGCAGTGTTACTTCTTTATTGCTTAATATATATACTGTTGTATCATCCCATTGATGCGGATTACAGATAATTCTCAAACCAGAACAATACATGTGTTCAATGGATTGTTGTTGGTTTTCGGTAAAAAAGAACCAACACGAGTAGAGCCACGTGAAGTGAGGCAGAGCAAATGAAAAAAATAGAACCCTGCGTAATGTTACATGTGATAATGGAATACGATAAAAAAGAATATGCAAAGCGTTATATATATTTCGTATCCGTCTAATTCGATAAGAAATATACTCACCCCAACCTAGTTTAGTCGTTATTTGAACACCTAAGTATTTGAATTTTTTTACGAATATAATTGGACTATTTCGATATGTAATAACCGGATATTGTGGTGCCACTACATTATGAACCAGAAGTGCATTGGTTTTATCAATATTTACTGGTAAAATATGATCATATGAATACTTGGATTGAATGTTCATTGCCATGTTGGCCTGTATTTCAAGATCCGCTATATTATGAGTAAACCTTTTTTTCTACTGATCCCATAAGAGTGATGGCAAGATCATCGGCAAATAGATGGGTTGCCATGTTCATAAAATATTGCGGAAGGTAATGAACGTGTATAAGAAGTCAAGTTGCAGCAAGCACCGAACCCTGCGGAGTTCCAACGAAGAGCTTAATACGACAAGATATAGTACTTCCATAGTGAATCGACATAATGCGTTCTCGTAGCCATGAGAAAATCCATCGTATTATTGAAAGTGGACAATCAAGTTTAATAAGATTTCTAATTAGCATGGGGTGCCAAATCCGGTCGAAGGCACTTGAAAAATTCACAAAGATGGCGAGTGCAGGTCGATTGCAGGCTGCAACCGTCAGTCGAAGATCTTCAATGAGAGTTAAGATTCTCGTTTGAAGTCTCCTTTTTGGAGTGAAGCCAGACTGTTCTTCTACATAAATACCCTTCTCTTTACACCATTTCAGGATACGCTTGTGAATAATTCTTTCGAATAGTGTACCAATATTTGATAAAAGTGATATGGGTCTTAACTTGTTTACTGAAGGATACATTCCTTCTTTCGATATGCATATTACTTTAGCATGTTTGCTACGTTTCAAATAGGTTCCTGTTTCAGTCATTTTATTAAATCCAATGGTTATTATCTTCGTAAACTCGCTGGGCATCTGCTTCAAATGAAAAGTTGATATCCCATCGCAATCAGTTGATTTCTTGTTTTGTGTACGTTTCAAAGATAATTGTACTTCTTCTATTGTGATTTTTTCCAGGGGTAAATTTGGTAGATATGAGATTTTTGTATATGCTTCAAGTGCTCCTGCATGCGCCATTATTTTAGGGTCATGCACTGGATGTTCGAAATGTTTTTCGTAATGGTCAGCTAAAGTATCGGCAACCATTTGAGGATTTTTTATTATACCTTTATTTGTCGTTAGTCCGCTTAGAGATGGTGAAAAAGGATGGAAGACTGGACGTACTAGTTTCCAGATATTATTTCCTTGAGAGATCCTAGACAATTGATTTTCTGTTTGCCTGTGCTGGTAAGAACACCTTTCGTTCGAGTATAGATTTTTCCAATACAGGTATTCTTCTAGGTCTTTTAACACTCTAGTTTTTCGAAATTTGGTACGCAGTTTGTTTTGCTTCCTTGCCAGAGCGACTAGGTATGGCGGCCATGGAGATTTATATTTTACGACCGGTAGAAATTCGCTAACACGATCGGATAATGCAGAAAGCAGGAGAGAAAATCAATCCTCAGCATCCAAATTGTAAACCATCACATGTAGATATTCGCATATGTTTTGTAGAAAAAAATGGTAAAGGTTCCAATTTGTCTTTTTAAAGTGTCCCTTTTCTGATACCGAGAATGGAGCTTCAAAATAAACAGGGTAATGATCGGATGTTCCTCCTATTAACTTTTGAGATCGCCACCTTGCAGCATCATTGGTAATCCCGAAATCGATAACTGTGTCTGATCTTTTGGATGTTGTTTTGGTAGGTGCGATTAGTTGATATCCTTTTTCATCGAGCCAACATTTCAATTCGTTTCTAGCTGCATTATTTGTATTACACATCCATTGTGCATGTTTAGCATTATAATCACCAAATATATAAAAGTTGTTGGATACATTTGTTTCAAGTAAGTCAAATGGAAAGAACTGCTTGGAGGGACATATATAGCACCGATAAGCACAGACTCAGATAGAACCGTTAATTCAATTAAAATAAAGTTTTGTGCTTGCAATACTGTTTTAGTTTTCAGCGAATTGTGTATAATCATAGCAACACCACCAAACGAGTTTGTCCCTTCTTGACAGATCCACTTATATAAGAAGGTATGTGTGGGGGATATTTTTATTCTTGAGCCGACATCTGTTAAAATACAAATTTGTGGATTATATGTTGCTATTAACGCATCAAGATCAGGAACATGTGTACGGAGACATTGAATATAAAATAAAAGTAAGTTGAAAGGCTCATATTCTATTGTAGGTCTGTCTTTCTGCCATTGTTTATATAAATCAAAATCGTTTATTCTATTGTTCCATTCTTCCCATATTTCTTCAAGAATCTTTTTTTCTTTTAGAGTACCTTGATACGGATTGCTGTCCAAATCTCGAAAGACAAAATCTCGAAAGACAAAATCTCGAAAACATAAATGTAGAAATAAAAAATCTCGAAAAAAATAAATCTCGAAAGTTGAAATTTCGGAAAGATAATATCCCGAAAGATGTCCTCTCATTCTGGCATCATTTTGGTCAGTTTAAAATTGATATTGTATGAATGATCGCTTTCTTTTATTTTCATTTCGTCTGTTCTTGCGGACTGTGTTCACAAACGATACTTCTTGTTTTCTTTTCTCTTTTGTGTACACCATCCATATCGCACAAACTATTTATATTCATTCATCTCTTGGCGAATTTTTCATAAACAACATCTTCGTATACGTCTGCTATTGCCTTTTTTCGTTTTCTTCACGCCTACAGCGGAACCATGTCATCAAGCGATTCAGAAAACACACCTGCAATCTCATTTTTTAGTAGTAGTAAGAGGTGAAATGGACTTTGTCAAATGTTTCAGATGTTGATATGCGAACGAATAACATGGTAGAAGGCGAGTTTTTTTTTCGTTTTCCCACGCTTATTTTATTCATTAGGTTGGAATCATCGGTTTAATAGTTTGGTGGCTAAATACCATCCAAACATCTGGTATCTATTTGATTGTCTTAAAAAAGAAGTTGCTGTTTGTCAACGAATACTAAAGATGGTAATGGCTATAAAAAAAGAAGCCAAACAGAAAAGTTCTTGATCTTCAAAAACGAGTACATTCAGTCCAATCGGATTTCAATAAGAATATAATAAATCTTAATGATCTACTTGAAGGACTTTCTCTATTGGTTGGGACGAACTAATATTCTCATGTTATTTTTCATTCGTTTTTCTCATTTTATTGATTTACTCTTATCAACTTTTATAATAAAATTTTTATTTTAGTCACTTTCTATTTTATAATTATGATCGTATGTATCATAAACTCACAGCAATGCGACATTTTTTCTTCCGATATTTTTATTTTTCGAAAATTTTGCTTTCGCTGATTTATTCTTTCGAGATTTTTGATTTCTTAACAGGGAGTTTTCGAGGTATGGATTTTTCGAATTAAAAGTTTTCGAGATTTCGCTTTTTCGAGATTATTTCATTCGAGATTTTATCTTCAAGAATTTTTTTTTTCGAGATTTGGACACAATACCCCTTGATACTTGTCGATGTTGTTGTTTTCGATGTATGGATCAACGTATCTTATTTTTTTGACTATTCATTTATATGCGTTAATGTGGCGATTGCTTCAATTATTGCTATTGTTTGTTTATTCATTAAAGAAAAAATCTTTTCTTGAAACTGTTGTAGTATATGATGGTGTTCAGAAAGTTTGTTCATTTGTAAGCTTAACTGTTCAGCTGAATCTTTAAGTTTATTTTTTGTCTCCTCGTTTTTTTCGTTGTTCTGAAGCGATTTTATTGCTTCGGATGTTGTTTTAAGTAGATCTATCCCCGTGGGCATAATGCATGACAGAGTTGTAGCCGACATACTATTAATCATTTCATTTTGTGTTTTAATTTGTTGAGCAACTAGGTACCAACGATCTCGACAAACATTTATTTGTTTTTCGTATTTCTCATTTAACATGTTTAATTCTTTGTTGAAATTTTCTCGAACCGATTTAATTTCTTCATCAAGTTTTTGCGCTATTAGCGATTCATTTATACCTGTTACTGTACGTGAATCAGGATTAAGTTTGGGCCAAGAGTGGGCCTTAATACTAAATGTTGAGTTCCTTGTTGATCTAGTTTCCTGTTCGTTTTTTCGACCATTTGAAATAACATGTGAACGCCCATTTCTATCACAGCATTGAGCTGGAATAAATAATTGTACATGTTCGGGCAAACGTTCTGGATGCCTTTTTGTTCTTTTACGCGTTCGCATCGATAATTGGCTAGAGTTGGGCATTTATAATCGATAGATAGGTGCTCACCACTTCAATGATGGCACTTAATTGAACATTCGAAATGAGAACCGATTTTTCGGTCCGATCCACAGCGACAACATCGATCATAACTAAGTTGACATTGCTTTTTCATGTGTCCTGGTGAGTTACACTTGGAGCAGATAAGTAGTTTTGGAGCTTCGAGAAATTCATTTACTGTGTATAACTGACTGAACAATGATATTTGTCCATTATAGAGTATGGTTTTATAGTCCTTTCGATCAGTAAAGTCAACTCTAAAATGCCTCGTTCGATTTGTTTTAGTGCCAATTAATTCGTTGCATGAATACTGTGAGATATATTTCTCTTTTATTTTTTGACAGATTTCATCAATTGAAATGTAATTGTGAACAAATTTAATCAATACGGAGAATGTTGGTGGTAAGTATTTTGGCAACAGCGGTTCGATTTTTACGCTATTAACTTCGTGCGGGTAATTTGCTAATATACAAAAGTGAATAAATATTTCAATACATTTTGTTAGCACCATCATATCGCCTTCTTCATTTACCCACCATGCATCAAAAGCTAGCAGGTTTTTACATGTTTTGTTTTCGTTTTCGTTTTTGAATTTCTTTTCAATGTATTTGATGAGTGTTTGAATAAAGAAAGCTCCACTTTGATTTTGAATTTTAGGCGAGCAAACAATTTTAATTGGTGGAAAGTGGCAATTGGTTTCATAATTAACCGCTTGTTTGGAAATGAGAGTCATATTACTACAAGGGGGAAACAATTGATTATTGATTAGAAATGATTATCAGTGATTAGTGTTGATTAGGAGTGATTATGAGTTTACCTAATCACTCGTAATCAACACTAATCACTGATAATCTATCTAATCAATAATCAGCTGTTTCCCCCTTGTATTACTATCATTGTTGGCTTGATTAACATTAAACATGACACCTTGATGCATATCGGGCTCAATCCATTCCCCGATTCGCTCATCATTATCGTGAACATCACGAGCAGTTTCTTGGCTATTTTGTCGTTGTCTTTTATTATTGACGTATCTAACATCGTCACTAAGTGAAGTGGGATTAGTAAAATGTCGTTTAAATGATGATGATGACGACGGTGAACCTTGTATATTATTTTCAAACGTCCGATTGTTGTTATAGAAATGCATTTGACGTTGAGCGGTTCCATTGTTTGCTGAATTTCCACGATTCTGATTCTGATTTAAGTGATGAGTGTTTTTAATTACATTTTTATTTATCTTTGGCACCTTAGTAAATTGCAAAACATATCCTTTCAAAGATTTCAAAGACTCACGTGAATGCACACGTGACCCGTGCACGTATATGTACGCAGCATGAACTGATAAGAGAGAGGAGAAAAACACGTCCAACTCGTATAGGTGAAAATGATGAATGACTTCTCATGTTAGGATTCTTTTTTTTCGGCATTTTTTTATTCGACAATTGAATGGCTTATTCCCATCACTCTTGGCAGTGATATTTGTTTGGCTACTTCACATAATCAGAGTGTATCTATTCTGCATATAACACACGTATATATAGTAGAGAGAAAGAGAATAGACCTAGAGACAATACTGAGTTCAAGATACCCATGCACCGAGACGATTTTCAGCAGGGTACTCAAAAAAGGTACCCTGCTACCAGTATGTCACAGGAATTTGGTCCAGTTCCCTGCAGGGAATATTCTCAGTACCTAATACTGATCAGGTAACTACTCAGATACTTATCCAGTTTCTGAGATATTGTGAGAAAATTTTTTCACAAGCTAGTCTATTCAGCACCTGGAAACATTCTGAAGTCATGATAAAAAATATCCAAAAGGTACCCTCAGATATGCTTAAGTACCTCAAATTTCTTGAGATATACTAGTAGCAGGGTTACCTTTTTGGTACCCTGAACTCAGTTATTTCTTTAGGCCGGAAATGAAAGGAAAACTTTAAGGGTACGATCACTATCTGCACAGTCAGGCTCTACTGAAGGAATGAATCTACGGGGTGCCGTATTTTGCATTGCATAAAAATTTCGAAGAACAGTGTATTTTAGTCACGTAATAATGAGTAGTTTTGTTTTAATATAATGTTCCAATAGTTTTTATTCAGTATTCCGTTTTCTTTCTTTCGAATAAATAAAACAATATGAATGAAGAGAACATATGAGGAGTAACAGGTTGCGAATCATTCATTGTATGAATCTAAGTGGGAACCATCTGAAATCAGATTTTCCTGTTTGAAATCAATCGATTTTAAATTCGAAAAAAAGTAGAAATCTGGCGGAAATCAAGAATATCTGATTTTCGCTGGATTCACACCAGATTGAAATTTTGAATACAGATGGAAAATTATATGATTTCAATCGATTCATTGATTTTTTTTCGATTTAAAATTGATTACAAAGCGAAACAATCAGCTGCTTTCGTTTTCAATGAATCTCTTTTCAATTCGATTATTGAAACCAGGAAATTTTCATTTTTTATTTAAAAGTTAGTAGCACAAACATTATCGCGCATCAGATCAATTGGAAAGGCTTGATTGCATTATTTTACGAAAATTATTCAGCAGGGGTGTCGCGAATGACCGAGAGTGTGGGAGAGGGAGTTACATGACGTTTGTGGGGGTTGTAAGTAAGAAGATAGAATTTTCACTTGAACTCCGCAGGGGAAAACAAAACTTTTTCAGTACTGGGAAGGGGACTACGTTGCTCACTCTCCTGGTGCTGTTGTGATACTCCTGTTATTCAATGATTTCTCAATCCGTATAATGCATAAGATGGTCAATATTTTCGTTCCGATTATATTTATTCAGTTGACGTTATAGGTGTCAGAGACTGAAACGAATAGAAAAATCTTATTTCGATCCGATTCTTCGATTCGGGTTGAGTCGAATATAATCATTCGATTGATTAATTAGGATTTGTACTCTTTCTTTTTATTACTATTATGTACAAGTAGCGCGGCGTTACCGTCGCTAACCCTCTACTGAAAGGATTCGATGTTCTTGAACAAAGGGTACTAGAGCAAGAAGACATAT
>OENT01003502.1:0-12080 GCA_900239685.1 Rotaria macrura | reverse complement strand
ACAATCGATAATGATCGTAATAAAATTAATCTTGAAGAAGAAGAAGAATACAATGAGAATGATAATATCAATAGCAATCTTAGCGAGAAAGAAAATTTAAATCACCATTCTATGATGAAAATAAAATGGCACCGCCGAATAAGTCGGTCTCTTCTTATATCTCGATCAGAGTGTGAAAGAAAGATGATGCACATTTGCTGCGCATATCAACGCATTTTGTTTTTCAAAGAGTCTCACGGAAAAACTTTCTAATTCTATTACTCTGTGAAGGTCATTTAGTTGAATTTTGAAACTTTGTACTCGTACATTCCCACCAAGGTAAGTATATAGCAAAAGCATATCCTATTGATCAATACATCTTTAGATGCCCTAAAAACAATGCATAAACATTAACCATGACTTCTGTCGTTATATGTAAATGGCTAAACATTCAATCTTCAGGTACCATTCACTAATGACCCTGGTCAAAGATAGGATATTTCAAAGTTAACTAAACTGGCTTTGGCCATCGATGAGATTTATCCTGAAATGGAGCAAGCTTTTGCACTACTAAATTATGGCGACAAAAGAGAAAAAGTGGCCTAATGATAGCTGTATTTTGAAATATCGCTTGCAAGTGTCACTTTGTACTTCGTAAAGGAAACTTCAACTAAACTATTTTAAGTCTATCACTGAACTCTACAAAAAGGATTTTTTTGGAAACCAGTGGGAAACTGTTTTCGAAGCCTCGGAAACCCATTGATAACTCTCGAGAACACATTAAAGTGTTTCCGATAGTAATCAGTCCGGAAATCGAGAAGCATTTCCAAAACCTCGGAAACCTTTTCCCAATGGTTTCCAGAAAAATGTTTTTTTAGAGTTCCGGGATAGACTTTAAATTGCTCACTTTAAATTTCCTTTATGAACTGCACAGTGACATTTACAAGTGATATTTCAAAATACAGCGATCTTTAGACCGCTCTTTTTCTCTTTTGTAGCCATAGCTTTGTAGTGGAAAAACCTGCGCTATTTCAAGGAAAATCTTATCAACAGCCAAAGCAAGTTTAGTTGACGTTGAAATATCTGTGCTGGCAATTAGGTCACGACCTATGTGCATATCCTATTGGTCAATAGATGCTAGAACAATTGGTTGCTATGTGGATTCATGTTCTGACCTTATGACCGATAGTAATTTCCTGTTGGCTCTCACTTTTTCTCAACCTTTTCTCTTTTCTGTCCAAGTTCCACTCTCCAATATAAACTTGTGTTCTGTGTGAAACATGCAGAACTGGAGTGATGAAGCAGTGCAGTGAAGATCATACACCGAGGATATCGGTAACGCTACTCCTCCATTTTTCCATAACATCATAAAATAATAAATACTGCAGTAGTAAAGAAACAATCTATACCTTATTTCGTTACAATATTCTATCATTGACCACCGTCTTAATTGAATGGATCCTGACGATTGAATGGTTAGCCGTTTGCGTATAACAAAAGAAGTCATGGTTAGTACTTTTTGCATTGGTTTGTAGGGCATCTAATGATGTATTGATCAATAGGATGTACTATGCTACTATATACTTAACTTGGTAGGAATTTACGAGACCAAAGTTTCAAAATCCAACTAAATGACGTAAAAAGAGTAATTGACTTAGAAATGTTTTTCTGTATCCTTTAAGAAGTTTAAAAACTTACTCTCTAAAATAGACTGAAGCCCATAAAACCAGGAGAGGGTTTCCGAAATATCAGAAACCTAAAAGATCACTATTCGTCTCATGTGGGATATCCAGCATTGGAACCCATTCAAGATTTCGGAAATGTGAAATAATTCACTCCGGAATGCAAACGATTTCGAAGCCGTTGGATGGTCTAGATTTTGACAAATGCAACTATTCGCCCAACCTCTATCTACTTACTCGCGTTCTCTTAAAGTCACTACAGTGTATTTATGCTACCTTTGTATCCATCGATCATTGCTATATCTAAAAGGAAGCAAAAGAAAATATTAGTTATCTCACATATAGAAATAAAACTTGTATAGGCGATCCAAAGTACGTTGATCCATAAAGAAAGAAAGAAAGGTACTATAGAGGAGCAAAACTTACACAGCTAATTTCATTTCGTTTGATCTGATAAGAAAGAAAACAAACGATTAGTTTTTTTCCCAATGGAAATGTAACTTTCCTTGCTCATTGATAGAAACAATGCCTAAAAAAACAAATGACAAAATGAGTTAACATATGTGGAAATATACCTTACCTAGACGATTGGATATCGTTTGACCAGAAAGGAAGTAAGAAAAACGACGTATTCTTTTTTATAGAATTACCACTTCCATCTTAGATTAAGGGAACCACAACCTACGAAGAACAAAAGATAAAACTGTTTGTCATTTAAAAGAAGAAATCTGGCGTGGTTGATACGATGCGCGCGAATATAAACAGAAAGGAAACAGTCGATTAGCTTTTATTTAAGTAAATATGACCTACGTTGCCCATTGATTGAAATGCTAGCTAAAAATCTAGATAAGATAACATAAGTTATCCTAAAGAAGTGAAAAGCTTATATTGACGATTCGATCTCCATCGATCTAAAAGGAAAGGAAACAAACGCTTAGTTTTTTTCTGAATTATTGAAATGGGAATTACTTTTTCCTCGATCGATGGTATGGATCTACGAAAATTGGTTCAATGGAAATTGAGCGCAGTTTATTCCTCGATTCGAAAATCTGTTGATATAAAAATCAATTGAGTTTAACTAAAAGAAAATAATCTTTTAAGTAAAAGTTGCAATTGATAGTAATAAGCTAAATGATGAAAAAAAGAAGTTTCAGAGAATCATAGAGAAATTACTCATACCCAAAAGAGCACATAGTTGTCTGAAATATAGGAATTGTTATAGGTATATATTACTTCAAATAAGCTTACCATTTGTTGATAACATCTATCACAATAAGCTAGATTTCACTTGATCCAATTATGATTAGACTAAATCATTAGATTAAAAGATTCCTAATAGGTTGTATCAAAAGCTAATATATGTAAAAGGAACACTACTATTTTTCTTAAATGTCAACGTTTAAATTCAGTACCACAGAAAAATAATAAACCTTAATTACTTGGTAGAGGTTCTTCTTATACTATCGATATAACCACTAATGATAAAGCTTATTGGAAACGCTCGAAAACTTAAATAAAAAGGACGAATTCACAGTAATCATACTCATACAATATTATTACATGAAAATGATAATGAAAATCAACCTGATAATTCTGTCTCAGCTGAAATTCGAATATTTGAAGAAAAACTTTGTCATCGAACAATTTTCGTAAGACCAATTCTCGCTATCCCCATTGGGATATCTTAGAGCACAGAAAAAAACCATTCGATGTGAAAAATCGTATGTCTGCTTAAAGCTACGATTAAAGATGTTTTTTGATTCTCCTTCAATATAACAGCGCAGGAATAAAATATGATTTTGAAACTAAAAATGATTATTATCCTTTCCTTAATATATTTATTACTCAGAATAGTTGGAAAGTGTAAAAGTACCACAAGATCACATTAGAAGATTGAAAAGATCCCTGGTTTCAAAGGTAAAAGATGCATAAGAATAACAATACCTAATCAAGTATATCGCTGGGAGTATATTGCAAGATTTTACTGAGCAACTAATCTCTAAAACTGAACGAAATTAATTGGCATTGAAATTTCGAACAGCATACGCGTTGTTGTGAAAATATTCCGCATCTAATCTTGGTTTTTTTGAAAAAATGAACAAAAACATTTGTTCAATTTTGAAAATACTTTGAAATCTTCAACCACGAATTTGGAACTCAGGTTTGGTTTCTCATGATACACCTGTGAAATTCAAAACGTTCGAAAGCTTTTTGAGTTCTAGATAAAAGACTTCGAAAACCGTAATAGTGTTCTCTCTTATCCTTTTAGATACTAACTCGGTTTTTTTCGGTAAAATTACTGTCTGACAGTACTAAATCGGTTTTCGAAAATACCGTTAGCTACTCAATACGAAGAGATAGATATTCTACTATACTGTAAGTGCGTTCAAATCAGTATTTTCGTAAATCTAAAGAGTACTGCGGAAAAACTTTGAAACGCTTTGAAATCATCTGGCGAGCCTGAAAGGGTTTGCGATGCTATGCTGGTTTTTAAGAGACAGATTTTTATATAGAGTATGGACACATGGAATCCTGTCCATGAGATTTTTACTTAAGAATGAAACTAAATGATACTCAAAAGTATAGGCATAAAAAATTGACATAATGGTCTTCAATACATAAGTCGATGAAAGTATCCCATAAACATCGATCTATAACTATCAGCACAACTCGTGAAATGCTAACAATCACTTTTTATTAATTCTTTTAATTGTTTTTCTTTGATAAATATACCTCAATGATCTCCATAACTAACTTGGCTAAGTATTTATATATTGCGAACTATTTTCACTTACTTCTTGCTACTTCTCGTTACTTTTATTGTTTAGAACAGGGATGCACTAATTCCTGGTTTTTTGAAACACTATCTAAATGGAGCGTTGAAGTGTTTAGAGTAGAAATTTTTGTCTCCCCGCTACAAACCACAACAAACAGGTTCCTACCATCCTCACAGAGTGCCACAGAGATAATCTTACCATACCACAGATTGTTACAGACAGCGCCTGTTTTCAAGGTTTTATCAGAGGTCATCTGTAGCTAAAGCCTATTGAATATATTTGGCATTTTCATTTTGCAGTTCTCTAGTCTAAACAAAAGAACCAGGCCAATGTATAAACCTCAATAAACATCTAGAAAAGGCAACTTCCAGGCCGTTAGGGATAGTCGGCAAGTCGTGTTTCAAATTTTAACTCGACGGGAATTACGCTAAAAGCTTGTTGATGCAGGGTGTCCGAAATTAAAGGACAGCCCTTTGTTTTTGTTTCTCTCTCTCTTAGTAATAGCTGCAGCAACTCTAAATGTCGATTTGAATAGTTATAATCCTTTTCGATCTGATTATGTGTATATCAAGCTATCCTACAAGCAACTTCATTTTAAAAGCTCTGGAAAGCCTGAAGTTGCCAAAAGTCGAGTTTTCGCTTTTTATCCCAACTACAAACACTCATTACAGTCAAAGAGAGCAAGGTATTCGGAGAAAAATGGGATGCATCCTTATCGTTCAGGAAATTTTTGCGATTTACAAAAGCTGCCAAGGTTGAAAATTATTAAATTATTAAAAAAAGAGTAAAAATATAGTGCTGCAACCTGTTCTAAATGGAGGACAGTTTGGGGAATAAATGTCTTGACAAACAAGGATGCATCTCATTTTTCTCAGAATTCATTGCTCTACCTGACTGCAATAGGTGATAGTAGTTGGGATTAATAGCGAAAACTCGACTTCTTGATACTTCAGGCTTTCCAGAGATCTTAATATTAAGTTGTTTTCAGAAGAAAAGCTTGATATGCACATAGTCGGACCGAATAGGTTTATAACTATTCAAAGCAATATTTCGAGTTGCTCCAGCTATTTGTAAGAGAGAAAAAAAAGCCATGGCTGTCCTAAAATCTGAGACGCCGAGTACTAAAGATCGCTCATTTGAGGTATGGAGAACCGTCAATACCGACCAATTCTTCGATTGATATCTACTCCATATTGATAGTTCTATCTGATGCCACTGTCAATCTAGATAGAAAACCACTAAAAAATGCAACAATTTCTCGGAGTTTGCTTCAAATCGTGAATTGCTGACTAATTCCTAAGAACTATTGTCCTAGTCAGTCGTTTTCCGTAAAATTATATAATAACATCATATAGAACAATCGGAATTCATTCGGTATGACGATCAAAACGTTGGTTGGAATTGATGATTCTGCACACTGGAATTACCGATCTTAGTGATAAAAGTCAGGTTTTAACATATGCCTTCAAAAGAGACGGCCGGACCCTACTTTATCTACTTCATTCACACCACAAAAGCTCTTCAAAAAAATACTCATAAACAGTGTATGTCCCTGATTCTGACAGCTTTTGAAACATCTTCACAATTTCGTCTGTTTTTTCAAAACATTTGCATAGAAACATTAGTGTTACTACATTTTCGAGTAGAGAAATATCTGCTGAATCGAATGATATAAAAATCATTTTGATATCTTCAAAATTAACTGAGTAAATAGCGGTAGTTTGAGAAACATTGATTTTGTTCTTATTAGGAGCGCTATTAATAATACGAACAACAAATGGAGATATGTTCCTACTTTGGACACTCCACGTAAAATACATGGAAGGAAAGAAAATTTCAGTAAATGAAGTTTGTCTCTGAGAAAAGCTCATGAGTTCTGAATACTTCAAGGAGAAAAACTGTTTCTTATTCATCAACGAGTTTTATTCCAGCGGTTCAGAGTTTTTCAAATAATTTCGGTTGAGATATTGACTTTCAAAAAAATCACGGTCATGCTTGCGTTAGGTTCACTTTAGCTAATGCGAACAGCCAGCGAAAAAGAGTTCCTAATTCGAACAGAAATTGCAAAATGTATAGAAAAAAATACTTTTTTAGTAAACGAAACTTTTTAATGTTTCAATTGAAAAATTTCTTTTTGGTTCCGCTAGAAAGAGTGTTTGTTGACCCATCCTACATTCATGTCTAATGGTTCAACGCAATCGAAAATCAGGTACAATATAAAGGTGCTGTTGACGAATTTAGTATTTTTTTGAAGAATGGATTTCGGCTTCAAAGAGTGGGACTGAAATGAAACTTATGAGGTATGATACTGAACCCTAAAGATGAACTTCTATTGAAAAAAAAAATTTCTTCTTAGGTCGGAAAAAAAGCTTTTTCTCAAGGGCACCCCTTAATTGCTTTTTTCCGGAGGGTGAAATTCAATTGTTAAGACTGGATTAGTAATCTGCATCGAATTTCACTGATAAATTTCACGTTTCATCAAAAATTATGAAACCGTTCTGGAAATATAACGTTTTCAATTTTGGCAACACTGTAGCGATTCTCATGAAGGCTCAAGGCTTTGTATCTCTGGCACGTTTCCATTTTTTTGATGAAACCTGGGATTTATCAATGAAGTTCAATATAGATAATGAATTAAGCCTTAAAATTGCATATTAATATAGGCATAAAAAAATTAGAGGATACTTGGGAGCAAAAATAATTTTTCTCCAACGTCATCATAAAAACGGTTTTGAATAGAAGTTCATCTATAGGGTTCAACATGTCCCCCCATTGGTTTCATATCAGTCCCCTTCTTTGAAACTGTGAACCAGTCTTCCACAAAAATGCTAAATTCGTCTGTGCTACCTATACGCATATGCTACCTCACTTTCATTTTTGTTGAATCGCTGAATTGAGTGCAGGATTGATAACCACAAATTGTCTAGCGGAACCAAAAAGAAAATTTTAAATTGAAATATTAAAAAGTTCCTTTTACTACAAATATATTTTTTTAAATGTACTTTGTATTATCTACCCGAATAAGGAACACTTCTTCTCTTATTGTTCATATTAGTAACAGCGCTCCTTATAAGGACTAAATCTATGTTTCTGAAACTACCGCTGATTACTCAGTTAACTGTCAAGATACCAAAATGATTTTTACATCGTTCAATTCAGCAGATATTTCTCTACTCAAATAAATAACAATATATTTTCAAATGTTCGACTGCTTGGAAAAAAATTTAGTTTTTCAATAAGAAAAGTGCACTGTATGCATAGTGATGCAACACAAAATTACTTCAGCGGTTCCCAATCAACATTACCAAACATATTAATTCTGCTTGGTATAATCTATTCAATTTTCCATGAAGTAATCATGTTCATATATTCAGGATCATGACAAAGGACAAATGCCGAAGGGAATGCTGACACCATTGCTTTCCTTCAAGATTAATAGAATCAAGTAATAGTTTGCTTCGAAATAAGAATATTCTATCCTCACCTTTCTTCGTGCACATATTTTCTCTGAGTCAAAATATCACGAATGGTCCAGAATATTGAAAATATCCCTACAATCCAATATTATCCAGCCTCACATAATAAATCGTTTTCGGTTTTCTTTCATGTGCTGCGTTTTGCGTCAAGGATCATACCGTCGTAACTGCTAGAGTAAAACAATGGTTTTCCACATTAATGCAACACCAACAATGCTCCTTTTTAAATATTAAAAACATGTACCAGTTTTTTTCCGAATGGAGAACAGCCTACTTTCACGCTTTTTCTTGCATACCATTTGCCTATGTAAATAAAGAAACATTTAGAATCAAAAACAAGTATCACTAAACCTTTTGTATGCCCAAAATCACCTGATATATTTCTATTCTACTGGCTAAATGTGTATAGCTTTGCTTGAATGGTACGATGTAAACTCGTCGCCACTCAATTCGTCGCGCATTCAATATGTTGCACTCATTTCTTCGCGTGTTTTCTTTGATTGAATGTTTGTAAATGTGTTTTGTCTAATCACAAAAGTTGCAATTAATTTTCGAGAAACTCGATATCTATGTTTCTTTAGTAATAATTCGTATAAAAAGGAGAAAAAATGGTTTTTCTGGTCCGTGTCAGATAGGGAGCTTGCAAATACTGGTAATAAAAATGTATTTAGATTTCGAAAATGAAAAGCCGACATGGTCAGTTTTAGCAGTATTTCATTAATAAATGGCTAATTAAATCTGAGATAAGTACAAAAGCCACTAGCTTGCTAAGGAAGCTACTAATCAAATCTTCAAATTAACTCATTCAGTAAGTTAAATTAAAAACTATCAACGGGCAAGACAAAACCTATAGTTTTTTAGCCAAGCTAAATTTTTATCATAGGAAACTCTAATTTACAAAAAATATTATTTTCCGTTGTCAAAATGGGGTTTAGTCCCGTCTCATCGACAAAATTGTTCTCCTTTTTCATCGACATTTTATTCAAGAACAACTTGGACAAAAACATCTTCAGCAACATTTCTTCCGTGCAATCATCAACCAATAGCTGAATAGTGTCGATGAAAAGGGAAAATAATTTTTTCGATGAAACGAGAGGATACATCAAAACAGAATTATCACAGATGAGTTAATTGTTAGAACGATGAAGACATAAATGTAAACCAATTACATTTTTCTCTAATTGGGACAAACATAGACAGAGTGAGAGCAACGAAAATATAAATACTACAGTGGCAACACAACGAATTGAGTGTGAGACCAATTAAGCGGCAACGTATTGAGCGCGAAGAATTGAACGACGACAAATTCATCAGTCACCGCTTGAACAGTGACACAGTTGCACCTGCTTCAATCTAGAAACATACTTACGGAATAAAAGTGGTATGATATCTGCGACCCTTTTTCATTATCATAATCACCCACTACTTTGCTTAGGAGTAAGAATCTAATCGTCTGTTAACTCTATTTGTGAGCGATAAAGAGTGGAATGGAAAGGTATGGAAAGGAGAGAGATACATATGAGATAAAGAACGAAAGGGACAAGCAGTTTCATTAATGTTATGTAACACAACGATGAAAAAGTGACCTTCGCGGGAATCGAACCCGCACCTCCTGCTATCCGGGCAGTTGTCACAAGCCAATTAGACTAGAAGGCGCATCTTAATAATCGTTTAGCGTTACACTCTAAAAAAAATAGGTTTTTTCCGGAACTTAAAAAAGTTCTTCCCATGGGGACACCGGAAGAACTTTTTTAAGTTCCCTATAGAACTTTAAAAGGTTCGGCTTGTAAGCTGCAAAACCTTTCAGATTTTGTAAATCTTGAAAATGTTTTCTTGCTTTGACACCGAAACTTTTACAGTTCTATACGGAACCTAAAAAAGTTCTTCCGGTGTGCTCATGGGAAGAACTTTTTTAAGTTCCGGAAAGAACCTATTTTTTTAGAGTGTATTGTGGTTCAACACTGACGCTAACATCGTCTCATATCGCGTGGAGTCAACATTTTGTCTATATGCCATGAAATAATCACCGAGAATATAAAAAAGTAACTCAAACAATTCTATAGAATATTACGTTATATGCTATTAATCATTGACCTGATACGTTCAATTTGGTTGAAATGCTAATGCTCTTGTGGGTACCAGAGAAAGCACCATATTTTCTCAATAAAATAGAGATATGGTGTCCGTAGCTGCTTCGTTATTGAAAACATCAGCTACTTTCCATCACAGTAATTGTAATACAGTGGAATCGCATGGTGCCCCTACTTCGTCCGTGTCCAAAGACAATAATCACCCATGATATAATAAAATCGCTCAGCTTACATCTATATCCATGTTTCCCATAAATGCAATTAATCGCTGATTTATTGCATTCACGTTTTCCTTTAATGATCATACTATCGTACGTCGTACAGTTAAACATCCAGTTTCATAAACTAATTCAAGATACCTTGTCCGTAGCTACCTGATTAATATAAGCACTACCTACTCTCCTTCGGAGAGACAATAAAATTGCCTCACAATATTTGGTCGCCATATTCTCTCAGTTTGTCAAGGAAAGAATTATTCAGGATATTAAAATATTCCCTCAGCCGTTCTTTATAGAGGATTACCTTAAATTTAACTAATCATAGAACTATTATCACAAATTTTCTTTCAATCACGATAGTGTTAAAGGTCGCAGAGTAAGCCAAAGACATCAACTCAATGAGATACAGATATTTATTGGGTTTGTTGTTCCTTATTATAAATCGCAACAATTCCTATTCAGACTAAAAATATAAAAGCATTACATCAAACCGTGCCCACCTTTTCTCTGTCTGAAGAACAAATCGTCAAACATACGAAAGACGATTTTCAAGCATCATTTTCGTCCAAATTACCTTTAATATTGTATATCATTTGCTAAATGAGATCATTTTCCCTTGAAATGGAAGTGGTATCGTAGCCACCATAAAAACCACCGCCTTTGCTAAGTAAAAAACAGATATCATCGCCTTCGCTTCTTCATTATTAATAACAGGAACTACTCACCATCAGAGTAAGAATATAAAAGCCTAACATCAAACCGTGCCCACCTTTTCTCTGTCTAAAGAAAAAATCGTCAATCATACGAAAAAACTTTTACAAGCGTCCATTTCATCCAAATTACCTATATTATTGTCTATCATTTGCTTAATGAGATCATTTTTCCTTGAAATGGACGTGGTATCGTAGCGAACAGAGAAACCACCGCAATTGCTAAGTAAAAAACAGATATCATGGCCGTCGCTTCTTCATTATGAATAACACGAACTACTCACCATCACAGTAAGAATATAATAGTCACACATGGCATAGCCCCAACATATTCTCCGCCTGAAAAGAACAAAAGTGTCAATCATAAAAAAAAATTTACTCAGGCCTCATTTTAATCCGAAATTACCTTAAATGTTCTTTATCATTTGCTTAATAAGACCATTTTTCCTTGAAATGGACGTGCTATCGTAGCTACCAGAGAAACCACTATAATTGCTATGTGAAATACAGAAATAATCAGCGTCGCTTCTTCATTATTAATAACACGAACTACCCACCATCAGAGTAAGAATATAAAAGCCTAACATCAAACCGTGCCCACCTTTTCTCTCTCTCAAAAAAAAATCGTCAATCATACGATAAACGTTTTTGAAGCGTGATTTTTATCTAAAATTACCTTTAATATTGTATATCATTTACTTAATGAGACCATTTTCCCTTGAAATGGACGTGGTATCATAGCAAACAGAGAAAACACCGCAATTGCTAAGTAAAAAACAGATATCATCGCCGTCGCTTCTTCATTATGAATAACACGAACTAATCTCCATCAGAGTAAGAATATAATAGTCACACATGGCATAGCCCCGACATATTCTCTGCCTGAAAAGAACAAAAGTGTCAATCATAAAGAAAACGTTACTCAGGCGTCATTTTAATCCGAAATTACCTTAAATGTTCTTTATCATTTGCTTAATAATTTCATTTTTCCTTGAAATGGACGTGGTATCGTAGCTACCAGAGAAACCACTAAATTTGCTATGTGAAATACAGAAATAATCAGCGTTGCTTCTTCATTATTAATAACACAAACTACCCACCATCAGAGTAAGAATATAAAAGCCTAACATCAAACCGTGCCCACCTTT